>CM034152.1:735465352-735668480 GCA_019776745.2 Taxus chinensis | reverse complement strand
TACCGCGCGCGTTAACCATAAACGTCTCTGGTTGAACCTAAACGATACCCGTATCCTAGACGATGTCGGTCTATGTGTCTTTTTACCAAAAATTAGAACAAGCCTAAATAAATTCCCCAAATACCCAAAATATCCCAGAACCTTTTCCTTGACCAATACCAGTCCCCTAACAGTAACCTTTACCTTTAGATTCAACCATATCATATCCTGTTATAAACGAATTTTCTTATTGTAGATGAATGAGATACCTAGATATTTTACTACAGTAGGATTTCCTTTATTGTTGGCTATTTCATTGTTTTCACAGGGATTGATAGCCATCTAGGAAGTATCACATTTCCCAGATCTAGCACACTCTAGGCAGGTCCACTGCATATATTATTAAATTTGATTTAGTGGTCTTGTGTTCCATTTCAGGGGTGGTAAGTTCTCAAGTAAAAAAAAGGAAGCTCTCACGATCAGCTGTGGATCTCCTTTCATACCGCGCAAACAACTACAACTAGCATCCTACAAGTATTCTCCTAGCCCATTACCCTTATCTGTTTCGTCAACATTCGAATAAAGCTCTAGAATTAAGGTGGAAAAATTAACATTTGTAACAGACAATTCCTTCCGCAACTGGCCTTTCCGAAAGAATCCTTAAACCCTTCATAAGTTTTATGTTTGTGACTTTGAAATATCCGAAAGAATTCTTAGGTACACTCAAATTTCCCATTATTGTTGGGCCAATGCAGTTTTCTGTTCCCATTCCATGTAATTCCAACAATCTTATTTATAATAATCTCGTTGGATGGCCTTGATCCATTCCATGCATGCGGGTTCCCTTCAACCCTTCACTACCTATTAATTCTATACCAGAGTGTGATTTATGAGAGCATTGGTATTATCCCTCCACATCTCCTTTTGCAACAAACTATTCATCATTCACCTAAAGGGGGCCCCTACTTCGGCCACCCCCTCCTCCCAATTGTAAAAGTAGGACTAGGTATCGATAATGCTTCGTTACAGTTTCACTAGCACTAGATTATGGAAATATGCAAAGGAGTCAAAGAACCTCGTCCATTCCACCCAATTCCACAAGACTCAACCTCGGCTTATACTCCTCTTCTTGCTCCTTTTATTCCGCAACATCTCTCCTAAGGCTAACCTTGCAAATAATCACATCACAAAAATAAAATTAAATCTATCTCATACTATAACTTACTTAGAAAACCTACTCCCTAACACCACGGATACTCTGACACATTTCCACGTTCCGCCACCATGGCATGGTCTCCTCATACCATTATCAAATATTAGATCCATCACGACACACGCGGGGGGGAATCAAACCCCCCCCACTTTTATTATCCACGGTTGCAATCAACAATTGTGGATCCATATTACTCACAAGTACAAACATCCTATGACATGTTTTTTTTGTACTCTTTCTTTGAAGTAAGGGCAATATTCTAGTAACACTTGTCTCCTAATCTACATGTGGGAACACATTTGCTAAATTTCTCTACACTCCTATACTACTACATACATGCTTTGCTACCTCATGTTACTTATGATCCCTCTATTCATGGTACACATACTATGTTGATAGACATTATACACCTTGCATGTATATACATACTTGGTACTCTTGTTCACAACGATTACATCTATTTCTAACAACTCTCGACCAAACTATTCTAGTGTTATACTATTATAATTTACCTTGATTTGCATCATCCTAATCTCCCTACGCAATTTCACATCCTTTGAGACAACATTATATCGTAATTACCCATTGACGCACTCTAGCTCCACGGGGTACTCAAATACTGGGTTAATTTCTGAAAGGAACTCACATCAATCCACATTTACACTTTGTGCTTCATGACATTTCTTCTCTAGCATCTACTTGCACGAACACCACATTACTCGATGAAAAACTCTTCCTTTATGGTTCATTCTCGACTTTTGAGAGTTCCTATAAAGGAACCTCACTCATACCTATTTCTTAGGGGCACGATGGCTCCTACCATTACCCACATTTTTAGATCCTATAATCACACGAACATCCATTACTTTCTTGGTTGCATCTCTTCTTGCTAGATTATTCTATTTACATGTTACACTTTGATTTCTATGTTATCTAGATACTCAACATATCATTATTTTTATCATATACACATGTGCGTTCACTTGGTCTCTAGATGTGAATGTAAATTTCTTACAGCTCCTCACACAATGCAATGATGCTTGGCATCATCTTACCTGTCCCATCGAGGCTCCTGGGGGAATCTAATTTTACTACTATCACATACCATAGAGTTTCTATTGCTACATTTTTCACTACTTCTCACTACTATCACTTTACTTTCCACTTCTATATACATGCTCTTGACATACTATTTATCTTTCTAACATGCTAACTGGTGCTTCATGTGTAACATTTACTTTGCAAGACTATATGCCACCATGGTTATTTGACACATTTTGCATGATATTTTTTACCTTTGTATGCTATTATTTGTGGGTTATGCCCTATGTCTTGTGTGATCATTGTATACTTTTGGCCGCTTCAACCTTGATTGTCTTGTGACATTGTGAGTGATGTCCCATTTTTGAAATCCAATTTTTGCGGTCTATCTTCTTTACACACTTATTTATTACATTTTTTATATTACATGCTTTTCTTGCACTAACACATAGTTCTATCCTACTTTTTTGCATGTGCCTTGGTTTCTACCATGCACATCCCCTACACCCTGTAGGTATATACTTCATATCAAAATTCGGTCCTCTCCTTTGGGCTACATTCTCCTACCATCATCACATGCACCCCAAACAAGGGGGGCATACATTGGGTGAACAAATCACCCCTAAAGAAGCTCAAAACTACAGTTTAAATCAACACAGTCATGATTCATTTTAAGAGACCTCTTAGAAATTGGAGGTGGAAAATACCTGGTGAATATCCTCAGAACCAGTTTCGTGGGAAGGTGAATTTTTTGGGGGTCTGACAGCAAAATTTTCACCTGATTTTTAAGTGGTGGGACAGAAGGCTGCATATGTGCGATAGATATTTGCTGACGTGCGTCAACAAGGTGGTTGATGCACGTCAATATAACCTCATTGATGTGCATCAACAAGGTTGTTGATGTGCGTCAATGAGGTTCGTTGAAGCGTGTCAACCAGCTTGTTGATGCATGTCAACAATTCTCTGTCGCGCATCTGCAGCCTCTGCCATCTGGTCGCGCAACAAAAAAATCTTTGTGTTGCACATCAAAAAACTCTCTGTTGCGCATCTACTTCCTTCGCACTCTTGTCGCGCGTCAACAAACTCTCCCTGTCACGCGTCAACATACTCTCCTTGTCACACATCAACAAACTCTTTCTCGCGCATCTACAACCTCCACCCTCATGTCATGCATTTACTGTACTTGATAATACATATGCCCCCAGGTGGTATGAGTGAGCTAGTAGTGTTCTACTTGGTGAATAATATAGGATTATATAGGGGATAGTTTCAAGGGTAGGTGAAGATGACCCCTAAAAAAATTAAACTGTAATTTTTAGGCAAACAGGTCACTAACCCATGCTAGAAAATTCACCTTTTCAAATTTTTCAAAAATGGAATATTTTCCATATTATGAATATTCGCCACTAAAATTATCCTTGAGCACAGTACATGAAAAACATAGGTTACATTCACAAAATTGGCTCAGAATCATACTTGGGTCAAAATCACATAGCAACCACCAGCACCCATAACTAGACAATAACGTCTAGCCGCTAATGTCTTGGGGGAAGATCTAGGCATTTTATCAGTACAACACAATCTTCAGCACAATTCTACAGTTAGAGGCATAGGCGTTTAGTCACAAAATGCATTTTATCTTCTCTAATTGATATAATTAAAATAATTTAGAACTAATCGAAACAAATCGGGACAAACAGAACAAATTGGGACACACCATCTTGTTATCCCGTAAAATTGACAAGGGCAATTTTGCAGGTAACCCAATGAAAATTTTGTTCTAGTCCCCTATCAAGGACCCCTTGCGTTCGGAACGTTGCAAAGTCCTTTCCCGAGAAATCTAGTTTTCCGAACTTAGCCATTTTTGGTCCTTTTTTGTTGGGCACACCTTATGTCTATGCAACATAGAGTAACTGTGCGCCCCCTTCATTTCCTTTGGCGCACCCTTCGAAGTGTCGACACACATTTTGGTGCACCTCCTCGTGTTACGCCTTTCTTGTATGCGCCAAGGCGCATGCGCCTTCATGTCAACAACAATTTTGTTGCGCCACATTTTAATGCACCAAGGGTGCACGTATTTCCGTGTTGATAGTATTTTTGTTACGCCAAAGGCGCACATAACAACATTTTAACACGTGTTTTGGTGCGCCAAAGGGCACAAGGTTTGAAGTGTCAACAGGTGTTTCGATGCACCTCTTCAAAAAGTGGTTGGCACATTTATTTCACCTTTGCTTATATATAGGCGCATCCACCCTGTCACTTTCACAATTAAAAAAACACGTGATAGATTTTATTGTTCTGCACTTGTCAACGTGCCTATCGTCCTCGTATCATGTTCGTGGACCCCGCTTCATTTCTCACGTTATATATATTCTAGGTAGGTGGTCTTTTTCCCCCTGTATTTTTGCTGGTTGTTGTTTGTTTGTGTAGTAGGTAGCATAGATTTGTCAAAACCCTCTTTTTCTATCCTGGCTGTCTTTCTCCCATGCTCTCCCTCCTCTTTCCAGATCTGCTGGTAAAGAGAGATCTGCCTCAAAAACACTTGGATCTTTTTGTTGTGCCCTCTTCACTATCCAAGAAACCCTACAGAAGAGGCTTAACACCCATACAAACCCCTCCAGAGAAAGAACCAGGGCTTAAAAGTTGGTAGACTGCACTTTTCCTCTTTGGCGCAATCGCCACCCTTGAACCATAAAGCACAGTTGCACCAATGGCGCACCTAACTCACTTGCAACACCCAATAACCCTGCGCCCTCTTGGCGCACCGAAATCCTATGTAACATTGCAAAAACTTGTGCCATTGGCGTACCCTGCATCCATGCAACACCAACCTTACTTTTGCCAAGTATAAAACTATGTTAAACGGCGCAGGCACATCTCCTGTTATAGTAACACATTTCCATGCAAACCTTTCATGTGCCGCGCCAAGTTCCCCTGTTGCACACAAAAATATGATGTTACACATACTAAACCTGCCCCCTTTGGTGCATCCTGTACCCGCGTAACATGAAAAATATATGCGCCCGTTATAAAACGCATGTAAATGGTGCAGGCGCACTTCCACTTGCAAAAAAAAAATTCATGTGCAGTATCCATGCGCCTTGCGCCCTTTAGTGCTGATTTGTCCCTTGTAACACCCTTTTTCTGTGCGCCATATTATTTAACCTTGCAGCCTGTAGTGTTCATGCACCCTGCGCCCTGATGCCTTAAAATTTCTAACTCTTCCTTCTGTCAATGCTTTAATGGGAGATCAAACAACTTACATGACTCTTCTATGTTGGGTTTCACTTCTCCTTCTTGCAGATCAGCAACTGAGTTCAGAACTACATATGTCTACATCAAGTAGGAGACCAACCAAGTCTAAAGGTAAAGCCAAGCTTACGGAAGAAGAGATGAAGTATAAATATCAGAGGGTCAGGATGCCCAAATCCCAGGCAGAATGTGACCTAGACATAAGAGACTCCGAGCTCAGTCACATTGATATGGAGGATTTCTGGGCCAGAACCAGGAGGGTCACAGGAAGTCCCTGGATGGATAAACTGGTAGGTAGTGGCCTGCATTTTGCTGGGGGGATCCCAGTCAGTGTAGTTAACAACGAATTCATGATGGTAGTGGCCCGCTGCTACAACAAAGACACGAGGTGCATCCTGAATGAGAAGGGCGAGGTCATGATCAACCTCACTGCCTGGCACTTCGAAATTATGCTTGGCATTCCTCACCACCGGCACTTTGTGGCCGTAAGCCAAGAAGACTGCACCAAGGCTTAGGAAGACAATGAAGACCAATGTATTGCAATTGATGAATGAAGTGTTACCTGGAAAACAAGAAGGTGGTAACCAGATGGCCACAGGTCATTCATCGCAGCGATTTCTCTGAGGAACTAAGTGATACCACCATCATGTTCCCAAGCAAAGTATTTGGGCCTTTCCGACGCCCACTACTTTCATAAATGATGCTTAGGTACCTAGAGACGATGAACAAGAATGTGCATAGATCAACGCTTCGAGTGGGCAGAGATCATAAGCAGCACTATATCCGAGCAGCTCCAACAACTCACCACAATGGGGGTTCTACATGAACTCCTACGTAGTTTTATGCTGCAGCCTCGGAGAGGGATTATCTAGCGTTGATGCAGTGCAGGGGTTTGGCCCCAAGTGAAAATCTATGAATACTAACCCAGAACTAAAGCTGGAAAATAGTATTTCACAAGTTTACAAAGATCACGATGCTTTCTTTTTACGGCATCATCTTCCTTTTGAGGCAAACATGACTCACGTTCGTATGACCAAGAGCATTGTTGCAGCAACGGAGAAGTGGGGGGCCTTATTCACGCAATTCCCCACCCTTCACCTATCTAAGGGCAGCCAACTTCTTGGGGGAACCCACCAAATTGCCAAGATATGCCGGCCCTAAGTTGATCCTATTGGAGCTATCCAGATAGCTCATAACCTACCACGAAAAGTGCTTAAAGAGAAAGAAGGGTGGAACTCCTTTTCCCCTCACAATGGGCAGGTACACTGTCTTTCCCCACCACCAAGCCCGGGAGATGTTTGCAGAGCTGGAACTGCTCAATCTAAAGCACAACTTCCTGGCAAGGCCCACTTTCAACCCAAGGAATTGCCTTCCCAGGGCCCAAACTCGATCCAATCCACATTTTGCAGATCGAGGATATTTATATCGCCATGTATCATGAGGTCGAGCACAGAAGGAAAAAATCATTCCCGCTCTTGGCTTTGGCTTGGTGAAATCATTCAGTATGGCATGGCCATTGTCCCAAAGGGTTATCAAACTACTGATCAAGAAGTTGATCAGGTATATCTTGACACGGATGGGGACAACTGGCCATTTGCAGTAATTGACAGAACTAAAGTGCCCCGAACCATTGAAGAAAGGGTTAAAGAAAACTCTGCGGAGAACAGAGCACTGGTGCAGGATGAGTGGCCTCATCTACCTTGGAGTTGATTTCACCACATCTCCATTGGGCAATTCACCTTCCAGACCAAAAATCTACCAAAGAGCAGAGGAAAAGACAAGGATGGGAGAGTCAAGCTCTGCCCAAGAAGAGGCTCCTGAGAGTCCCCCTTCCGCCACGCAGAGAACAAGTTGTAACTCTAGCTCTCTCAGAGAAAGAAGTGGTCGAAGATGTTCCGATGGGCACATCCACTCAGGATGTTGCCACTACTGCAACTGTTGCGGTACCTTCTATCCTTCTCCCTCTCTCCTTTCCCCTCCTCGCGGACCTAAACGACCAATTCCTTTGGTCCGTTCCTCTTCGCCCCATCTTCTACTGTTCCCCCTTCCTCATCGTCCATCTTCTCTTCTCTTCGCAGAGCTGTCCCCCACAATTTCTTCCCTCATCTCTCAACTTCCCTTCCATTCCCATGTCTACCTTCCATTGAGCACTTTCACGGCCTCCCTCTCAATCCGCCTTCCAAGTGTCTCAATGCCTATTTCCTATCTACTACTGCAGCTACTCCCTTTTCTATTTCCGCCCCTCTTCCATAAAGATCCCAGCATGGATCTCTCAGCATCTGAGACAACAAAAGAGGAAATTTTCCCATCGCACGATGACTTCTCCATCATCCCATCAAAGGGCCATGAAGCAAAAAGCCTATAACCCACTTCTATCAGATGCGCAGAAGAGATAATGGAGATAGCGTATTTCCCAATCCTTTAAAGGATAAAAAGGATCTCCTCGACAGAATTTATACAATGACGCAATTCACAATGGGACATCTTAGAAAGCCTTCAAGGAGAGGCCTATCTGCAGTTGACGCCCTTTGCAAGAAAAGCTCCAGGAAGCAAAGGAAGAAAAGAGGCTGTTAAGAGGAAAAATAAACATCTTCTCCACCCTGTAGAAAATGGGACAGTGCACCTCCTACAACTACCGCTGAAAACTCCTGGCCTCTGAGCCAGGATAAATTAATGAATACGCCAAAATCGGTGAGACGGTTATGGCAGTGTCCCTGAAAGCCAAACCTCAAGGAAATGATGGATTAATCGCCAAGTTTCACAGATTGGTATCAGAATAATTCAACGGTGAACAAAGAGCTCCAGGCGTAGCGACCCATCTCCGAAGAGCGGACCATGCCAAGAGCACGGGCATCAGACCTTTCAGAAAAATGCCTCGACTGTTCAATCGAAGATCTGGTCAAGTTCGCATCGTGGGCACCCTAAGCCCTCAACAAAACCTTTCTACTCTAGATTACTAGGTTTTGAATTCAGATTGAGTTCGTCCGAGAAAATTGAAAAATCAAGGAGAAGCCCTGGATTGCCAGATACATCAAATGGAGGGCAAATTGTCTGAGAATGTCTCAGGCTTGTCACTCCTTCTTCACCTTTAAGAAAGGGTTGATGAAAACTATTCGGATCTTCAGGAGATCATTCGCAAGGGCTGGACCAGAATCACTTTCGATGCTAAATCCATCAACAACCTGCTGCCTGTCCGTGACTTCATAGGTACCTAATAGATGCAGAAAATGAATATTCAAGCTCCAAAAAGCTCACAGACGAGCGGAGACTGCGAGGCTATCAGATCGTCACAAGAATTCCTTCCCAGATCAACTTCACCCAATGATCAGCAATTCATGGAATACCATGCCCAATTCCACATCTCGTCACCTTGAGCTAGCCAGGCAAAGCAAGATACCCCCTTTCAGTTGCGGGACAGATGATGAATAGTTTCATTTCTTCTCGACCTTATTCTTTTAAACATCAAAAGTATGTTGACACAAATGATGACATTCAATCATGTTGCACCATGGCATGATGTCATCGCCCAAGTTGTAAAAGTCAACAAATGACTTAGGATATTTTGTAAGATATTTTTGTAATTAATTGGTTGGTCGTTTTTTCCTTTCTTCTTCTCTTCTGTCTATATATACTGAATATTTGTTGTATCTCAGGGTGGATACTTTTCAGATGAAAATAGAACGTAGAAGAAAAAGATTTTGAACTCTTTATGTAAACACGAAACAAATATAAAACAATATTTAGACTTTTGCTGAATACATGTTTTTACATCAGACCTTTCTTATTTAGATTCTGTATGATTGTTCTGTTGAATCTACTTCTACTTTGTTGTCATTTATTATCAGTATTGCTTTTATTCGTCTATGCAAGTAGGTTCGGCTCTGTATTCACTACCAACCCAAATCATAAGACCTTCTGACCTTTCTGCTTTGGAATTCATTTCTTTTCTCCCTTTCGATTCTTTCCTATCTTCCCCACCTCGTTTCTTTCCCTTTCTTACAGTTTGGAAATACCTCTACTGGGATGAGATCCCAACCCCCTGAAGGCAGAATATTGTGAGACGCAAAGATTCCTGCTGGTAGTAATAGCAATAAACCAGTTTCACTTTACTGAATCAAAGAGGGATTATGCCTTGCACACTGTTGCCTTATCTATCATAGATCTGTCCACCTGACAGATTTTCAAACCAAACCACATCGACAATTGTGCTTAATTGGCAGATCATGGAAGGAGAGTAAAACCAGACCCTCTCTCCCCAAACACTTTCTCGTTGCGTGGATCACCAAAAAAAACTCGCACTTGGCTGAGATCATCAAAAAACTCGCACTTGGCATGAGATTTCCCAAAAAAACTTTCTTTTGTGTGAGAACTTAAAGCCAAAAACCTCACCTTCAACATTTAGACAACAACTTCAAACAAATAGGACACTTTTATATCTCTTACTCTTTAACATATCAATTTCCACCTTACAGAAGCAGCACACATGAGCACAACAACCATTTACGAATACATACGATCACCCCTAGGTCCACTTCCTTTCCTAGCTCCATGCTTCACTTTCCAATCATCCACGTCACTTGTCTACTCGCATGTTAAATCGCCACACGTTCACATGATCACCAGGTAACACATCTCTTATCTAATTTATGTTATCGAGTATTAACCAACAACATAAAGGGTGAAAATATAAACCCAAAATCACGCAATTGGGTAACATTTGTGGTGCTAAAATCATGTTAGCATTACATGAACTAGCAAAAACTAGTGTTGACAACTATCTTTGGCCTTTTTATTGTCTCTGTTTTTCTTTCTATTTGTCTTCACAATCCTACAAACCCAGTCGAACTTACCTTATAATTTGTCTTTTAATGAGTCACACCAGCATCTGCCAGTACAAACAAAGCATAGCCCAAGTGCTCTCATCCCTCTTTGGTGCCCTTGACCCTTTCTTACCTTACTCTTTTTGGGTCTCTTGTTCTTTTGGGCTATTTTTAACTTATGGGTTCACATTCCTGTGTATCAATTACAAATTGAACAAGGAATCATATTAATACTCAGTTTGTTTCAAAATGAAGGTACCAAGCCCTAGCATTATTATCCACCACTAGCTTCACATTCCAAGTCCTAAAGCACTTCAAAGGCATCTATCTAACACTATCAAGGGAAAAGGGTTGCATCACTTCCTGGATAGACTGTATGAGGAGGGGAAGTCTATTCTACTCCTATCCACACCAATTAACCTTTGCTACATTCAGATCACCCCCTATCATTATGCAACTTACATAAAGGTCATTCCTAGGAATCATTCCACACACACACACACACACACACACACAACACACACACACACAACACACACCCCAACACACACACACACACAAGAAATACATGGGGTTGGGAGATGTATGCATGCTGGAGTAATTTCAATCTTCGGGTGATTTTTGTCAGTTTACTCCCCATTCTGGCATTTTCCCTTTTTTGTTTGAGTGGGTTCCTGAATTAGTTGATCTTGGATGTGTTTGTGGGTTTGACAATTTTTTTTAGCAAGTGAAACCATTTCAACCTAGATTACATGTGTTCAACAATAAACCCTAAAAAATCAAGAATTGAGAAACAACACGCAAAAAAAGTGACCTTTCGACTCATAAAAATTTAGAATTTTAAGAGCACTAAGATTCTAGAAACTAGGCCCTGAATTCGGTCACTGACGCCTAGGTGCTCATGTTCTTTCATGGGAACTCTTGTCCTCCCTAATTATAGAATCCATATTTTTATTGAAGGAATTAACTCGTTGATGTGATTAGAATGTTTCAACACTTCAATCCTCACTTTTTCTGCCCATATCACCTCTAGTCTGCTCCAAAATCAGATAATCCCTTTATGTCTTCTTCTTGCACTTAGGGTTTTCATATTTTACATGTTTTATTGCTAATTTGAGGAGTGTAAATTAGAATTTTTTAATCACAATTACACTGGTTACTCTAATGTTCTTCTAAATTTTCAAATAATTTAAATAATTTGTATGAATAGATTCATTCTATTTCCTTAGACCCTCAATGTCAAGTTATAGAATGAACCAGGAACAAAGTTGTCATCAATTTTAGTGAGTTGTGTTGTTTGAATATCCTGTTTAAGAGATCTAACCTTGGAAACTACAAGCTTGTGGAATTGCAAGAAATGATGTCATGAGGTTTATTTCAAATTAGAACCTATCAGGTAAAGAACTTAACCAAAAACTATTATTTGTTACATAGGGCTAATGCTCCATGATTGGTGTGTATCAAATTATGAAAACCATTTCTTAGGAAGATTAAACATTGAAGCAATAGAGCTTTCTTGAATTTGAGGTAGATGGTCATATAAAAAATGATCCCTTGATCAATAAGGGGGGAAGTGTGATGTGCCAAGTGTGTGAAATCAAACTTCATTGATGGACATATCTATGGCAGTGTGTTTGTGATTGTGTCTCATCCCTCATTTCAAGCATATGCGCCACATTAGAAAAGGAAACACACTTAATTGGGGAGGTTCAGAAGGATTTTAAATGGTTTGTGATTATTGATTGATAACACCTACAAGTAGATGACTCAAGAAGAGATTACCCTCAAATATCCCTGGATTTTTTTTGAGCGATAGAACTGGTGCTTATTAGGTAATGTCCAGTACATGTTGTAGAACTTGCTTTCACCTGAAAATTGATGAAAAATTTGATGAGAGGTGGTTTGTTGCTTTGGGAATGTGTTGTATAGGCGGCTCTTCATTTACATGAGTCTTTAACATTACTCAACTCAAGGATTTCATGATTCTCATTGGACTTTAAGGGATTTTAGCCCAAATTGTTATTCTTTAGAAAAATATAGCATGAGCATAATGTTGTGTATCGTCAATGATTTAAAAACTCTGATGTTGCAAGGTTTATTAACTATAAATTAGTAAAGCATAGAGAATATATTGTCATTATGATCTTAAAATTCCTGTGATAATTGTTGTGGATGGAAGAATGTAGAACTCGAAATGTATTTCAAAGCCATCAATAAGGATTGGGTACCAATGATAATTGGCTAGTTGATTAATTTCATCTAATTTAAGGAATTCACAAAGATGGACATTTGCTCAACATTGCATTTTGTCAAACATTTCCAAACTTGAGATGTAGTGGTAAGACTTTGATATTTTTCATGATATGAGCATCATGTAGAAAGCCATTGGGATGAAGGCAAGAAGGAAGAACTAACATGGGCCTTAGGAAGCATCTTAACATGTTGATTTCATCTTTAAGAAGTGATCGTGGTTTGCATAGCTTAATAAGAAAACTTTGGTAGTTGAAGTAGATCATGTAAATTCATAAAATTAAAACATTTTAAAAATGGAATTGACTTGAATTGTATCCATTTGGGTAGGGTTCATCAGAGTATTGACCTTAAAATGTATTCAGTATTGGCGAGGGAGATATATAGTGTATTTCTAGGAAAATTTTTGCAGAAAACATCTTTACAATGAGTTTCAATTGAACCAAGTAAATGGAAAGGATATTTGTATAAATTTGAAGAGTCATGAAATGATTGGAGAATATTCTTGCCATTCATTATTACTGATCATGAGTGGGGTTCACCAAATGATTTAATTTAATTTGGAATTAATTTTTCAAATTTTATTTATATAGTAACTATTGAAAAAATGATACAAAATGCTATATTCATACTATGAGACATAAATTAAATCAATGAAGCAACAAATGTGAGATTATCTATGCATTGATTGATTTTAAGAACTATTGTTAGAAAAAGCAATGAGTGGACCAAGAATATTATCCATGCAAGGAAATTTTTGAACAAACTCCAAAATTTGAATTCAAATTATCAAAATTGTAAAATCTTTATGGAACTTAGGATTAATGCCGGAAAAACAGGCAATGAACCTAGTGGTAGGGTAGACATTGGATGCTGGTTGATTTTGAAGCATCTCAGGATATTTCTTCCTTTGAAGTTTTGTGTAACAAAATTTTTTTTGTTGACTTGAAGGTCATGCTGATTTTTCGATTATCACTGAATGTACCTGTGACCTAAAAAAGAGACAGTTGTCAACATATACATACCCCAGTAAACCACTTCAAACCTAAAAATGAAAATGTATTAATAAGTTCATACCGACACCAATAATCACCCAATGAGTGAACTTACTACCAATGCAAACACTAGGAACATCTATACCATGTTATTTCTTTGAGTTGCGGTAGAAATGGTAGCATAGAGGGCCATTTTTTGAAAGTGTAGATTTGATAGCGTGGTTTTATCATATGCAGTAATGTAACATGATGCATGAATCCAACACGATTACATATAGACTTCCCTTCCTAAGCAATTTATGTTAAATGAATCAAGTGACCTTTTTTGATTTTGGATTAGATGGCCATTCTTTGGAGTGCATTTAGTACCTTTGGAATACAATTTTTGAATGAAATTGTATTTTGCTAATTCACCAATTTTGGTTCTCATTTTGAAAACAAACTATGTTTTATATGATCCCTTATTTGAATTATCAAATTGATATTCTAGAAGGCCAATTCATAAGTGAAAAAGCATTTGCCTTTAAGTTGATAAAAGAGATCCAAATAGAGTCAAGTAACTAGAAAAGGGTCAATAATGCCCAACATCATGAGAGCACTTGGATACCTATTGACTGGAGAAGGTTCTTTCCTATCTTGAACATCAAAATTCAGATAAATTTTAATTAAAATCAACAGTACTGATTTGTGAATTTTTTGAATCTTTAAAATGTGAAATTCTTAGATGATAAAGTTTAAAATCCTTTCTGATAGTTGTTAACTAAAGTTTTCTCAATTAACTTAGAAATTATGTAAATCCATACATGTCATTTTTAGGACCTAGAAATCTGAACCCTTAAGTAGGTGTGAATCAATTTAGTCTACAATGTTTAGATCAAATTAAATGCTCTAAAATTGGCAATCAAACTTGAAATTGTTGAACCATTCACCTAATGTTGAAAATGTTAAAATTATAGTCCATCATATGAACCATTTTAGGAATTTGTAGGTAATTTTCCAATAGGTGATCATCATTTGGATCAACAAAATTTCAAAATTCATCCTGACATATATCAAAGAATTTCACTTCATATTACAAAGCCCATCTTTTGTATTCCCATTTTTCCATTTACATGTTAGAAAATTTTTCAAGTCATACATTAATCATTTCAAAGTATTAAATTAATTACTTTCATTCAATCAATGCAAAGTAGATTCAGAGGGTCTTAGGCATCTCACCATAGTAAACTCTAGATAAATGCATGTAAATCAAGAAGTTAGTAAATAAACAATAAATTGATTGTATTAGGCAAACTATTTTTTTGAATGACCTATAACATTGTCCTTTCCACATCTAAACTATTTTTGATCATGTTTATTTGATATATTTCTTTTTAAGGTCAAATTTATGATCCCCATTTGGCTAAATGGAAATTTTCTATGAACAAAGCCTAAAATCAATGACCTACATAATGAAGCATCCTCTAGTTAGACTCATTTTCGAATTGAGCTAATGAACTTTTAAAAACTTATTTTAATAGAATTCAAATAAGTTCATGATCAACCTAAATCCTGGTCCTCTCTGAATTACAATAACAAATAACTTGAATGTAGGTATCCCAAATTAAAATCTATGGAGCTCAAAGGTCTTTTGAATGCACATATTTTACTTCCCAATCTCCATTTACATAAAGATATTCAAAGTCAAAGAACTTATGATTAATTTGCTACATAACATCATAGGGACAAGCTATTGACTTATAGGCATTTGAACCCTTAGCATTTGTTAATGGAATGATGGATAACATTTTCATTTAATGTCTATATCATGTTGGTCCCTTTTTGTCAAGAAGAGATTATTTTGACATATTTTTGGCTGGGCTTAATGAGCTTTCATCCACATGCAAAAAGTGACATTGGGCATATCATTTTCTAATTAGCATGCTCCCCACTTGGGGATTAGTGCTCAAACACCTAGAATGGATTAGAGGGTGTCGACCAGACTTATGCTCATCTTCTATCACCACTACAAAACAAATTACTTTAATCTTATTTTTTTCTAATGGTTTCCTGAAATCCAATTATTACATGATCAATGAGGAAATTGGGGAAATTTTTTTCCAAACTAAATCTGTAATTGGAATTTATTAAATCCAATTTGTAACAAGAAATTTGATTGATTTTTCATTTTGTGAGTGTTTAAAATGCCTTTTAAAAATTTAGTTATTACATCTTGATTTTACTTCACAATTTAAATTATTATGGAAATTTTCCTGAAGGGTTGGCACTATTAATTATTACCAATTTAGTAACCTTGTTGTTTTAAAATTTCATAAATCACCTTTAATTCCTTTAATTTTTGACTATGAGGAAAACATGTCATGATTTGCTTCCTCCTAAATCAAAAAATCATTGTCGTGAAACTCTAAGCATTTTGGAATTACTTAATTTCATCATATTCTAGTGATTTTAAGTCAAGAATTGCTCTAACATGATAATCTTTTTAAACGTACGTGTGACCCTCTTGGAAAATGGATTTATTTATAATAGTTCATTTTCTCATCTCCGACTCAAACTAGGAAACTTAACACTTGATGGTGGTTTCCTAAATTACTGGAACAAAACATCAATATTAATCCTCCCTCTTGCAATGTATCAAGAAAAAATTCCATTTCATTCCAATATAAATTTCACTGTAAATTGGTCCCATGAATCTTAATTTTAATCAAAGTTACTAATCAAAAGGGGACTACAGATGATATCATTGAATTTTTAAAATCTGATTTTTCCATTTTTACCTACTCATTAGGATACTTCTTTGGTTATCTATGCAATCGATTCATGGTATCAATAGATTATGTTTTGGTCAGTGATATGTTCACAAGGTTTCATCAATGCATTCAAATGTAGGAATAATCCTATATATAAGTTCCACCTTAAAATGTTTTTTCAATTGTGAAACATACCTATTTGATTATCCCTGAAGAAAGAAATCTTGGCTTAGTCAGTACATTCATTGGTACATATCATAGACCTAAAGATTAATTTAATATATTTATTTAAGTAAACATATCATTTTCAACATCATAGGTTTAAAATCAAATTATTAAATGTAGGACAATTAATGGAAACCTAATAGGTCAATGGAATTTAAGTTGGATGCAAATAATGTATCATTAGTAATAATAGAATTTTAGTTGAAATGTATGAATTTCATGGACTCTCAACATCCATGAAAATGTTGATCGTCACTAACTAAATCATTTGCTTTTGAAAAATTTTTACACCAATCTAAGATTATTCAAATGATTTTTATGGATACTTTTGTTGAGGTATTTTTTAAGGGTTACACTTTTCAAATTTTAACCTTTACATATGTCAAATGTTCAATGGGATATAAGAATCCCTTGAGATTTTACCAATAGGAAAAAAAATTTAGAAATATTCAAAAGTTTTCATCCTGCCAATCAAGCTAGTAGAACATAGTATTTTTTATGTGAATATTTCAAAAATCTTGATTTTGGTAATTCTTCTTGTTTGTTTAAAGGAAGAAAAAATAATTGATGTTGGGTTTGTGATTGACTTTAATCCATTTTTATACTATTCCCAAATACTGTAATCTTTAAGTCAATTAGTGGTCATCTTCATTAAATAGTCATTTACCCAAAACCACCACTTAGTATTTTCCAAATTCATTTCATGATTGACATGCTTGTAAACTAACTTATTTTCATGATATATCAATTGAATGAATTGTACATATTCTTGTACAAATATTATCACAAATTTCAGAATTGTAATCTATGTTGTATTTTTTTTTAGGCATTATTTCATTAAAATTCAAATTTAGAATTTTTTTAAAACATTTTTACTTTCAAGTATTATTGTTCAATTCTTTACCTAGCTTCCAAATGTCAATTGGCTGAACAGGTATTTCAGTAGCATGAGGACCTTAATCTCGAAAACCCCTTACTTTGGATTTTAATCATTATAAATTTATCAAAATGCTATTAGCAAAAACTATAAGGGTTCATCTTAACCAGGGCCCCAAGAAACTTATCTGTAGTACCAAACTAATTAT
This sequence comes from Taxus chinensis, assembly GCA_019776745.2. Taxonomy (NCBI): domain Eukaryota; kingdom Viridiplantae; phylum Streptophyta; class Pinopsida; order Cupressales; family Taxaceae; genus Taxus; species Taxus chinensis. The sequence continues at coordinate 735,650,870 of CM034152.1, read as the reverse complement.
CCAAAATGATGTAACCAATGGTGTCTTTAGTTGGAATACTCTATGTCTCTAGTTGATATTGGATCATGTGTACAATCCCTTCTTAACATACGTCAAGGTATCAAATAGCCTTTAAATCCTTGGATTTATCAATCTACAAATATTCCTATCACTACAAATACACCTTCAATTGAAGTCTCTTACCTAGTGATACTTACCCTCATTAGGTGACACCATCATTTTACATAGATCATTTTCTTTGCATACTTCAGTCAAATCCTTAAAAATTACTATTTATTAACACTGAAACTAAATTTTAAAACTCATATTTTTTATGATGACTTCAAACTGTTATTAGAATATGCAGCAACTGATATGGGAAGGTTAGCTGAAAAAGAATAACAATTAAAGCTCCAAACTTTTAGAATTGGGTTTTTTTCTTAAATTCTCCAGATCTATTTGCACTAATCCTTAAAATAAGGAATGTTCAACTAAGGAGATAAATAACTCCATTTCATCTATGACAATAATCTTCTCCCCCATCGATTTCATGGGAAATCCCACAACAAATCTACCATTTTTTAATAGTATGCTTTCTTCTTCAAATCCTGAAATTCACAATTCTAATGGAAGTGTTGAAAATAAACATTGCATCTTTATTTCGATAATTTTCCCCATGGATTTTTTGCAAATTTGAATGAAGGATTTAAAGGAATGTGATAAGGAAGAAGATATTTACCCATATCCTTATGTAATAATATTCATGATGATTTTTTTGAATTCCTCAATTTTTGTTTTCATGACTATTGTACATTAAAATGCTCATCAAACTCATTTTAATGGTATGACTTAGATCAATTATAGTCAAAATCCTAACTTGGTTCATTCAAAACAATACATCAAGATTAAATCTAAAAAAAAAGCTTACATTAAACATTTGAATGTAAACCTTTTTAATGAAAAATTATCCTAAAAATGTTATACATAACACTATCATTATAAAGATTGAATGCAATTCTACATAAAAATGTTTTAGAAGTGTGGAAGTACCAAAATTTCAATCAATATGATTAGAGTTGGCTGAAATGTCATCACCAATCCGGCACTATGATAATTCTTCACCGGGAACTCCTCGTGCTATGATTATTTACTAATGCACAGCCTTTAGTTTGGTGGATGTAATCTGGAAAACAAACAACAACATAACACAAGAATACCATCGACTATGATAAGACGGAATGATGAAAATCTGAAATATCAAAGTAAATTATAATATTAACATGAAATTGTTACAATCTCACCCATGAGGTACTTCAAGTGTTATTGACTTCACTTGCCTTCAACAAGACTATGGGAGAAACTTTACAATTACACCTCTTAATGGCTTCTTCAACACACCTTTAAACTGATGGCTTCCTTTGCACACTTCCTACAATCATACAATATTTCTCACTACTTTCTTTCTATGCTAAATGAGGGGGGTGGCCTCTCTATTTATAGAACTTCCAGGCTTATCCATCTTATCTCTAAGATAGGATAAGAAATCCACTCTGACGAATCATATCCATACCTTAACTCTTATCTGTACATGTAAGCTTATCTTTTAAGATAAGATAAACCTTATCATTTTACATGGGTTCCACATTTTTAGACTTTTTACAAATAAAATACACAAAATATTTATGACCTCACTCCTTGTCCTTATTACCAATATAATATTTCTAATTCCTAATCATGTAGACCCTACTTCTCTAATTACCCAAACTTTGACATTTTAACATTACCGACCGGACCACTTACGACAAATATTTACTTTTTACAACATTCCTATTGTACTTTGACTGTTACCGTACTCCACATTATTGGCGGCACCGTACTGACGACGGCGCCGTTATCTTCTATCAGACGCTACTACTAATATTACTTAACAACATCCTATTCCTAATACATACATTAATGAAATAGAAATTATGGAGGAAAATTTTAGTGTCGACATCTTCCCCCTTCCTAGCTTCTACTCCGTCCTCGTAGTAGACTATTCTGGTGCTTGGAAAATCTTCAACTTGTCGTGGTTGACCATTTCGTAATGGGAGTGCCATCCATCCAATTCCTCCAGTCGGTACGTACCATTTTCATGCACAGCTGCTATTTTGTAGGGCCCCATCCATTTTGGAAGAAATTTTTCTCTGTCTTTTTTTTTGTCTGGAATCATATACTAGAACCAAGTCATTCACATGAAATGGAGACCAACGGATCTTTTGATCAAAGTATTCCTTCTGCTTCATTTTCTTCTTATGGCTTGTATCCTTTGCTATTTCCCTCATTTCCTCTAGCAAATGAAGATGTACCAACCTTTCTTTTACTGAATCACTTTCATCCATCCTTTCATTTTTCATAACTCTCACAGTGGGAATATCAAACTCAATAGGAAGAACTGGATCAATGCCATAGCCAACTGAAATGGGGAGTATCCTGTTGCTGACTTTGATGTTGCCCTATATGCCCACAATGCTGCATGCATGAATCCTTTTATCCCACTTATGTACCTGCAAGGCTGCATCTTTTGCTAGAATTTGACACAACACAAAATTTGTTCGTTCCACCTGTCCATTTTTGCTTGGCTTGTATGTTGTTGTTGCCTTCCTGTGCTTAATAGAAAACTTATTGACTAGGGCTTCTTCTACCACCTCATTAATGAAGTGGCTTCCTTGATCTGTTACAATTTCTAATGGACAACCAAATCTGGTGACAATGCGTTCATATATGAACCTTGCCACTTCATCCATGGAAGTTGTTTTCAATGGCCTAGCTTCAACCCACTTGGTTAAATAATAATCTGTGGCAACTACAATATACTTATTTTGGCGTGATGTAGTTGGAAGTGGACCTACAATGTCTATTCCCCACTTTTCAAAGGGACCAGTGGAAGAATAGGGCATAATGGAGCTGATGAAGTCTTACGGTTACCATGTGTTTGACAAATATCACATGTCTTACAATAATTATAACAATCTTTAAAAAGAGTGGGCCAGTGATAACCTGCATCCAAGATCCTTCTTGCTGTAAGTTGTCCAGAGAAGTGCCCTCCACATGTACCATTGTGGAATTCTTCTAGCAGCTCCTTCCCTTGATCACGTCCAACTGCCCTCTTGTACTGTCCATCAGGTCCTATTCGAAATAATACTCCATGCAGAATAGAATATGGACGACTGGCTTGAGTAATCTTTCTCTTAGTCTTTGCATTGGCACCATCAGGAAACTTGAATTCATTCAGATAATTCCAAATATCTATGTATTCACTAGGGATTGTGTCAAGGGATAACAATGCTGCATCGGGGAAATCATCATCATCACAAGATGATCCTAAACCATCATAGGCTCGAGAGAGTGCATCTGCATTGACATGCTTCTTTCCTGGCCTATCTATAATATCAAATTCAAATTCTTGTAGCAAAATTATCCATCTTGCTATCCTCCCTGATGGGTTAGGCTTATTTACAATATATTTTAGAGCCTGATGATCTGTTACAACTATAAATTTTCTGCCCTAGCAAGTATTTCTAAACTTCTTTTAGCAAAAATGATAGCTAGAGCCTCTTTTTCAGTTACAGTATAATTTACCTCAGCACTGCTCATTTGTCTGCTCCCAAAGTAAATTGGATGTTCATTCCCATTTTCATCCTTTTGGCTCAAAGTACTTCCTAGTGTGCTGCATCTGAGGCATCAGTGTACACAATGAATGGCTTGCTCCAATCTGGATTCTTCAAAAATAGGTGAAGACACCAGGGCTTCCTTCAGTTGTCAAAAGCTTCATGCGCCTTATTTTTCCTGGTTCATAAGTAACATCCTTCTTCAAGAACTGGGTTAGTGGCTGTGCAATCTTTGAGAAATTCTTGATGAACCTTCTATAGTAACCCACATGGCCTAAAAATGATCTCAACTTACTTCTATTCATAGGAAATGGTAAATCTTTGATTTTTGAAACTTTATCAGGATCAGTACCAATACCATCTCTGGATACAACATGCCCTAAAAAAACGCCTTTAGAAACATCAAGACACTTTGTAGGGTTTAGTGAGGCTTGTGCTTCATCTAACCTTTGAAATGTTGTCTCCATCTGGTGCAGGTGGTCAACTTGCTCCCATAGATGCAAAAATCATCCAGAAATACTCTGATGAAGGTCCCAATGTAGGGTTCGAACACCCTATTCATCAAACGCTGGAATGTTGCTGGAGCATTACACAACCCAAAAGGCATAACTCTATAAGCAAACGTTCCCCAAGGAGTGGTGAACGTGGTCTTCAGCTGATCTTTCTCTCTGCTATACGAACTTGGTTGTAGCCGCTATATCCATCAGCAAAACTATAGCACTCCTGGCCAGCTACTTCGTCCAAGATCTGATCTGAAAATGGAAGAGGGTAATGATCCTTCTTTGTTGCCTTATTGAGCTTCCTGTATCATCACACAAATGCGTAGCTTCCCATTCTTTTTTATTGAGATCACAATGGGAGAAACCCATTCTGAATTCTCCACAGCAAATATGAATCCTGCATCAAGCAACTATCTATTTTCTTTTTTACAGTCTTGGAAAAATTAGGATTCATTCTATATGGCATTTGCTTTATGGGCTTAGCACCATCTACCAGCTCAATAGAATGTTCTACCCAACTTACTTGACGGAGTTCCTTGTAATCAAAAGTGAATAGGTGTATGTACCTTCGAAAGAGCTGGAGGTAGGATTCCTTCTCACTCTCCATCACAGCATCACCAATCTTTATTTATTTGTTGGAGACGATCATCAACTTCTTCTTCAGATAATTTTATGGGGTCATGAGTTGGTGTGACTGGAAGGATATCCATGACTGAAACATCAACCTCACTTTCTTCATCTTCAGTGTCCACTTCACTGGTACTAGAGTAATCAGAGGATGTCCAATCATCAGTTTCATCACTTGAATCCACAGGTTCTGCCTTATGATGTCGAGGGATCACGTTTATCTTCACCCTCTCTCTCTACCACGTCCAAGTGTCATGAAACCTTCATTCCAGTAGTTTCTTGCATGAACTCTCCTTAGCCATGGTCTTCCCAGCAACATTGGGTACGCAACAGTACCATTTTTCATCACCTGAAAGTCTACCACACATACAACACCCATAACAGATATTGCCACATTTGAAACTACACCTTCTGGTTTAGTTTTTCCTTATTTAATGACCTTAACATAAGTGTTGAAGGGCGATCAATTTTTTTAAACCCAACATATTCATTACAGAGACTCGGTCATTACATTAACTGCAGCACTGCACTCCATCAACTAAGACATCATGAATTGAAATACCATTACATAATACCTCAGCTTGTGGAGCATAGGGATCTGCCTCTGCCTCCAAAACAGGGACCTCAACCTCCTTCCTTCTTCGAGCATTGAGTCCACTTCGCAACTCCCGCCTCTTCTCAGAAGACATAGCCAAGAGTTGACCATATGTAATATTTGCAGGCCTTTTGGACAGATCTTCTAAGATGGAGTATGGTCCTTGCCCCTGTGAAATCAAAAATCCTGCACACCCAACTTTTTCTTCTCCTATGTTTCTTACTAGTTTCTCCTTTCATCTTCTTAGGATCATTTCCATCTTGATTATCTTTTTCTTTTTTCTTTTTGTTACAAAACACATCTACTTCATTATTTCTCTGCTCTTATCTACTACATCAAAAGAATTCACAGGTGCTTTTCCTTTATCATTATCTCTTTACCAGATGTAGAAGCTCTATCTGGACAATTATACTTATAATGACCCTTTTTATAACAACCATAACAACAACTTCAGAAATATTTCTTTTTGGACCTCTATCTCCTCCCTGAGAACTAAATTCCTTTCCTTGAAGAAGATTAATAGTTAACTGACCCATCTTTTTGAGCAGATCTTCATACTCAGTAGATGTACTAGGAGAAATATTTGTGCTCACCGAGAGTGGTTGTGGATTCTGGACCAAAGGTGCTGGTGTAGGCTCTACTTTAGCAACAATTTTTCTTTGGGCTCCTCTTCCATGCTTTCTTCTTTGCCTTCTTGCCTTCTTGCAATCTCCTTTGCTTGTTCAATGGTAGCTGGGCGGTCATACTTCACTCGTTGTCTGATCTCTGGCTTCATCCCAAGAATGAAGTGCTTACAGAGGAGATTATTATCCACGCCATTCATCAACCCATCCGCTAATCCTTCCTTCCGGATCTGGGCATCGAGCTTCCTCCTTAGCTCTAGAACACGAGCATGATAATCCCTTATCTTCTCCTTCTCTCCTTGGGATAGCTTTGTGATCTCGATCATGAGATCTGCATATTTTCTGTTGTTCACCAAATTCTTCAAGAAAACTTTCAGTTAATAAATCCCATGAAGTTTTTTTCACATTATCACCTAGTGTTTCAAACCACCTAAGTGCTGAACCATCCAAAAAAGGTAGGAAAAAATTCAGTCCATTGTTCCCTTCTTATAAGGCCATTACAAATACAAGATCGTTTAAACTCTTGAATGAAAGAAGAAGCATCTCATTCATTAGATTGAGCTGAAAAAAACAGGAATCTTTCCCATTTTCAAAAGTAACCACCGTGAAATACCAACCACAAGTACAATCAACAAGACTTATGTGCACAAATAATTGGAATCACTATACTAGAAAGTGACTTTACACCTTTCTACAGTAAAATAGAAATGACCACGGTAAACTATGGTAAAAAACTACTGTAAAAACTGACTTTACTGGTAAAAAACTATTCACTTTGAAGTTACTGGTAAAAACTATTCACGGTAAAAAGTGAAGTTACTGCGGTAAATACTATTCACGGTAAAAAGTGACTTTACTGGTGGTAAATACTATTCACAGCAAAAATGACTTTATCATGGTAACTACTATTCACGGTAAAAATGACTTTACCATGGTAACTACTATGCACAGTAAAAACAAGGTTACCCTCCAAATTTTTTTGACTAAGTGGGAATATCTCTCTCTCCAAAAAATCACCAACGAGGAATGGTCCCGGCAACGGAACCAAAATGTCATCACCAATCCGGCACTATGATAATTCTTCACCGGGAACTCCTCGTGCTATGATTATTTACTAATGCACAGCCTTTAGTTTGGTGGATGTAATCTGGAAACAAAACAACAACATAACACAAGAATACCATCGACTATGATAATAAGAATGAATGATGACAAATCTGAAATATCAAAGTAAATTATAATATTTAATGAAATTGTTACAATCTCACCCATGAGGTACTTCAAGTGTTACTGACTTCACTTGCCTTTCACAAGACTACTATGGGAGAAACTTTACAATTACACCTCTTAATGGCTTCTTCAACACACCTTTAAACTGATGGCTTCCTTTACACACTTCCTACAATATTTCTCACTACTTCCTTCTATGCTAAATGAGGGGGGTGGCCTCTCTATTTATAGAACTTCCAGGCTTATCCATCTTATCTCTAAGATAGGATAAGAAATCCACTCTGACGAATCATATTCCATACCTTAACTCTTATCTGTACATGTAAGCTTATCTTTTAAGATAAGATAAACCTTATCATTTTCACATGGGTTCCACATTTTTAGACTTTTTACAAATAAAATACACAAAATATTATGACCTCACTCCTTGTCCTTATTACAATATAATATTTCTAATTCCTAATCATCATGTAGACCCTACTTCTCTACTTACCCCAACTTTGACATTTTAACATTACCGGACCACTTACGACAAATATTTACTTTTTACAACATTCCTATTGTACTTTGACTGTTACCGTACTCCACATTATTGGCGGCACCGTACTGACGGCGCCGTTATCTTCTATCAGACGCGCTACTACTAATTATACTTACAACATCCTATTCCTAATACATACAGGTAAACTGATTTGAAAAAGATGAATCAGAGATTAATGACCCATGGATGCACTTTAGGGAAGGTGTTTCAAAATTTAATAAATGTGAGATTCATTAATAGGCCAAGTGGTAGCTTATCTAGAATTCTTTCCATGTGCCCATTAAGATTTTTAATTAGAATTTGAGGGATTTGAGACAATGATTTAACTTGGAAAGAATGGCTCATTAATCCTAAATTACTGAATTGTAAAAATTGATTAATCAATAAATTTGGTTAGTCTTGTTTTCAAAAACATTTGCCATTTTAATCAAAGGTTGAAGCGACATTAATTGGCATCAAAGATGAGGGTTTCCATTGATGAAGGCCAATTATCAAACTTGAAAATGTTGTAACATAAATCCTGATGGGAAAATATTGGTTAATTACATGGAAATCACCTCCAAACTTATAACCCATGACAAAAAAGAAGGCTAATTAGAAAATTTTACCTAAATAAAATCCCAATGGACATGTAATTATGTGTCTACAAGTTTCACAAATTCATAATGAAGTTTTATTCCTAATAAGAATCATTTCCATTTCTAATGATTTTTTATACATAATGATAATGTTCCTATTTCAAGAATGAATCACTAGGAAAATGTTAATGTTATTACATGTGTTTCTAATCTCTCTCTTGAATGTACAAGTTTTTTATTGCAGTGGTCATTTTCATGCAATTATACAAAAACTAATACAAACTATTATTGTGATCACGAGGAAACCATAGGTCAAATATTCTAACAAAATTCATGAAATTTTGCAATCTCCAGATCTTGTAGGGTCCATTACCAACACCTTCTAAAATTTTTGCAAAATGGAATCGTGTGCAAAAAGATTACGGCCAATGCTGAAATTAAATCCCCACTTCCAACTGAAAAAAAAAACCATGTTACATGGAGTTGATGTGGCATGATGTGAGCGCAAAATTTGGTTTTCAAGAGCCTCCATTTTCTTTAACATGGGGGCCACATGATGTTTGGTTGCAGGATCCCAATAGATCTAGATGTCCAGTTTTTTTTAGGAGGAGGACCCTATCATCTTTCCTCATTTTCATTGTATATGGGGTTTTGGTTATAAACACTATGGGAAGACCAAAATACATGTGGGCCTTAAATCCCAAGTTTACTAAAGTTCCAAAACTTGTCATAATTAATTAAATTTGGAAACCACCGAGATCTTCATATTCCCAAGAATACAAGTCACATTGACTCATAAGCAAATCAATCTCTTATTTTTAGCTCATGAAAACTGATCGCCTCATAACACCAAGTCACAAGTCATTGCAACAATCGATTTCAAATAAACTGAGATCAAAATGTCAAGCTTGTCACCAAAATTTATCATGACCAAGTCTAAAATAAATCGTTTGCCAAAATCATTATGACCAATAAATTCGAGCTCACCTTCCAAAAAACTTACCAAAACTACTCAAACAAACCTCAAATAAGTGAGGCAATTTAAATGGATGAGTTCCAAGTTGATATATGGGGGAGCTCTTGACTAAAATGGAATATTAACGTGGCAGTAGCCACAATTTAATACATCCATAGTGGGCAAAATGGTTTAATAAATCCATTCATGATTTATATATCTCCCCATGTAGGATATTATCACCTGAAACCAATACAAATCTGACAATGCGTCAATGGGGTAATGTGGTGGTGGGGATTTGAAACCCTTCACCCTACACCAAATTTTATCCTCCAACTATTAGACCATTTCATTTTCTAAATTGAAGATAGTCCAAGGATGAATTTTTTTTATCCTTACAATGTAGATGGTTTGAGCACTAAAAAAAAGCAAAAATCTGTGATGAAGAGGGATTTTAACCAAACTGTTTAAAAGACACATTAGCCAATCGTACGTGAAATGTACGATGTCCACCATAAAAAAAGAAATCTAGAGAAGGAGTTCTGCATGAGAGAAACAATGTGAGAGGAAGAGGGTTATAAGTTAAAAAGGTGTTTTTTAGGGTGGATCCTTTGTATTTAAAAGGAAAATGGAATCGAGGATGATTCAAACATGATGAATATGCTCTTAAGAATTTAGGACATACTTGCAATTGTAAAAAGGGAGGAAACCCGTATTTGAAAGACATAATAAAACTGTCAAATGTGAAGATATGTTAGAAAAGGGGTTACAATGTTCTGAATTGCTACAACTAAGGAGGGCCGTTAGGCTTTTAGTTTGAGGACAACTAATATCAAGGACTATAAGAATGCAAGACGGGACATGTGTTGATACATTGACACCTTCCAATGATTGGTCATGTGGGCTAAAGGAAGATAAAGGCTTTGGATTGTATGCCATAGTACATTTTCATGGATTGTATTGTTCCACCCCAAATATTTATGCTATGCAAGTTCAACATTAAATTTTTCACGTTTGTAATTTCATCCTTTCATTCAACTTTTAGGTCTAAGTTATAACACAATTAAATGCAAGGGGAATTCACTTATGTGTCTATTCAAGAATTCCAATTTAAAAAACATTGATATGTGGTGTTGACCTTAATTTTCACAGGGTGAGGGTTGGCATTGCACAAAGAAATCCCAATTATAAGTCCTTTTATCTATCAGCTATCAGGGAAACAAAAAATTTGTCTTTCTAAAACAAGAGCATGTAGTTTTTTCTAGGTGTGGATGGATGAAGGAAAAATACATCTGGAAATTGAAGGTGTTGAAGCATTTGTACCCCTAGTTAGGAAGATGTTGCTTGGAATCGGATTGGATTTCTATTAAAAATTGAAAAACTCAAAATGGCACTTCTACTTCCTTTGAAAAAGGAGGAAGGAAGGTTAGTGCATGAAATGAAAGTTCAAAGTAGGCAAAGATATGAATGAGGTTAGAAATTAAAAAACATTATATGAGCCATTTTTTTTATTGCATTATTTTACACATGCATTATGGCATGAATTTTTTTGGTTTCCAAAGGGACAAAATGTAAAAAAAAATACCTTTTAATTTCATAAAACGTCTATTTTTAGTTTCAAAATGAGTAATGTAGGGGGGGAATATGTGATGCTTGAACAATCAGTGATCTTGATCCATTGTAGTGGTCAAACCATATAGAGAAAATATTTCCTTTTATTTTGGTCAATTGTCTAAAGAGGACTTTTTCAAGTAAAAATCGAAATTAAATGCATGTTCTTTCTTCCACACATATTTTCAAACTTAGTAACAATATGGGATTAAATCCTTTCATGTCCCAAACTTATTCATTTTTTATATTATTCCTACCAAAATAATATATGATGTGTTGTACCTTATTACTGAATGCAAAAAGTTTTCCATAATAATTGTGACAAAGGGGTTTTCATAGGAAATTGGGATGAGGGCTTCTAATTAGCTATAATTCCAAGAATAAAGTTTTCTGAATAGCCATGAGGAACATAGTTTTTACAACGTGTGGAAAATGTAGGTGAAGTAACTCTAGATTTAAATATTGCATGTCCCACACCTATTGGCCAATTAATAAATTACTTCGAATTAAAATAATTCTAACTATGTTTTTCCATTTTATACACTATTGTGATCGGAGTTTCCATACACAAAAATGAGATTCAAGTTTCATACACAATGGAATAGGGTTTTGGTAGCTATCAGGGAAATTTAACAAGGGTTTCTCTCTAGTCGTGAGCTACATGTAGTTTTCTAGGTGTAGACGATGTAGGAAGAACAAAACCTTGGAAGTGTGAAAGATATGTAATGTGATTTAGGAAATGTTCAAAGTAAGATCTTGGGAGGGAGATCTTTCAAAAATGACCAACTCAACAATCCAATTTACTCCCAAAGGATCAAGTATTTTTGAACAAAAAGGATGGTCCTACGAAGGCAAAGATATTAATCAAGGTTAGAAATTAAAAAGTGAGAATATATTTAAGGAATTAGTGCTTATCAAGGAATGTTCAGGAAGACGAAGACATGATTGATGAGATCAGAAATAAAAATATGAGAATTAAATACACGCATGCCCTTCATTCTTCGATGAGTTTAGATTTTACACCCAAATAAAATCTTCTATGTGCTCCAATTTTTTGTCTCAATCTCACTTACAACATGAATACCAACATTCAATTCACGTTTTTTTAAAGGGACCCAAATTTTTTAAAAATAATAAAACCCAATAAATTTTGGTTTTCAGTTTTTCAAGTTTAGTTACTTAGTGTATATGACTTGTTTCGGTTGTACCTTGAATTCAACATCTTGTTCCACCATAATGGTTAGTCATATCATTAGTGAGGTCTTTATGTCATTAGTTAGTGAGGGTTGTGTCCACGCGTCATTCACATAGATACACAACAACTAAATATGTTTCCTTTTTTTATCTATGAAATGAATAGACCTATTCTTTCATACATGATTCTCATTTTTTCATTCAATCTATTGCTTACTACATGGAGCATTCATGACACCCTTGGAAGTGAAACCTTTTTGATGTGCGTTTGGGTTTCATATTGATCCCTACAGAACAATACCTTGTTTGATGTGTGCGAGTCACGAGGACGGTCGGGTGCCATAGTTTGGGGGCAGGTTGCAATGCACAAAGCGGATCCACAGTTTGCATGGTAATGGCTAGTAGACTGGATTTGCAGGTCAAGGGAGCTTGTAGGTTAAGGAGTACTTCAACAGTAGTGGGTGGAGGATAGATATTGGGAAAGGAAGGGCGAGCCTAACCATCAATAAATGAGAGGAAGGGGTAGCAGGATGGAAACTTTCAATCAGATGAGCAAGGAAAACAAGGCCATGCAGTAGTCTTTCCAAGCGTTCAGGGCAAGCGTTCAAAGATGAGCAAGAAAAGGTGCAATCAAGAAACGCAGGTGAAAATCCAACCAAACAAGCTTGCGGCCTACAAAGAACATTCAACTCACCAGCATAGAAAAAAAAAAACACCACCAATGAAAAAAAATGCTAAACACGAGCAACCTAACGCATGCCAAGACACGTTGAGAAAATCAATAAATTTTTGTTTTTAGTTTCAAGTTTCTTACTTGCATGGGAAGAAGCGACACCTGAAAAAGCATTGATAACTGTGCCATGCAAACATTTGGCCATAAGAGAGAAAGGTGGGTTTCATCAAACTTTCGAAAGAGAGATTTCTAAATAAAAACGTGGGAATTAATACTTGCATGTCCCACCTCTATTCCATGGCCCGGTAAAAATGTCAGAATTAAATACCTGCATGTCTCACACCTATTCCCTGAGTTAGTTTTTTCTTACCTAAATAATATATGTTGTGTTTCATTATTTTTTGTCTCGATCTCCTCTCCATTATTCACATAAATGCAATTTGATCTTGCATGATATCTTTCACATTTCATCTTTCAGCTTGCATGATTGGATTACAATAATCATAATCCATTTTGTTAAAATTTTGTAGCTAGACACACACAAATTCCATAGAATGTAGTAGGTTAACATCAAAACCAAAATATCAATAACATAAACAAGCACATAGAAAACTAAATCTTCACATATTTATCAAGGTTATTTGCACTGCTAAGAATGATGTCAGAAGACAAACAAATACAAAAAATGATATAAAAGCATTGTACCAGAGTTTGATTCTATTTGAATATAAATGTTGCACCCAAAATAGTGTGGGTGAGCCCTCGAAGATACTTGACAATCGATAGAATTTGCTAAGGAAGGTAAACATTCTTGTTAATACAAAATGAAAAGAAAGGATAAGTTATTTCATAACAACTAAGACTGAAGTAATAACTCAAAATGGACAGTTTGTGGGGTCAAGAGTTCTCCACTTCAATGAAAATGCAATATTGTAAAGACATTTGAAATAACCATTTTACCATAATATACAAAAGGCCATAAAATTAAAGTAATGACTACTTGGCCTAGTGGACCATTTAGAACAAATAGCTCAACCTAATCTTATTAAACAAAGCCTCATGTGTGCGCATATGTAGAGAGACCGGGTTGTGGGGGAACCCGAAATTGAAAGAGTATCTTGGAATCCCAAAAGCTATTGCCAGCAAGTCATTTTCCTTTTTCCCCACCATTAGCACTTTAAGGGCCCTTCAAACATTCTACGACAAGTTCGGCCTGCGATAAACCTTTACCCTTCGAAAATTTCACAGAGATCTCCACAAATTACCAGCGGTACGGATGTAAACCCTAGTGAATGTGACAAAAATACGATTTTCTTTATTCTGTATTGATGAAATGGACAATTGCAGATCCAAAAATTAAACTTATCTAAAAGAAATTGTGCAAATGTTTCTCTACAAAAATAATACTTCCCCAATACATTTTTTGATATTTTCGCCACAAAATACTTACAAATATTTGCAATAACCTTCACATATAACTTGCATATTTAAAATTTGGCAGTCATTTTTTATATATATTTATACATAAATTATATAAAATATATACAAATTTGTCCTTAAAATAATTAAATAAATATATAATAAATACAATAAATAACATTGTTTAATATTTTTGAAAGGTAATTTTTAAAAATTATCGTCACCAAAATAATGTTTGATAGGCATACGCGGCATTCAAATTTAACATGTTCTTGTAACGGATGAAGGGTACCTGACACTAAAATTCGTCAAAAAAATCGGATGGCAGATTGATCGTGGTCGTGCATGCATTGACACATGGATTTTTAGAGACCGTCCACGTATCATTTTTTCAGTCTTCTACAAATTTTGTGAATTTTGGCTTGTTTGCAGTCTTCAGTGGCAAGGATGAGATTTAACATCTACCCCTGCATGTCAATTCAAAATTTGAAGACGGTTTAATATTTTTACCACCTTCAAATTACAGTTTTTCAAAACTACTAACCGTGCCAAATTCAAAACCACCATATTGCAAAGAAAGAACTCTACACAATAACAATGAATAATATGTTATTTGTTAAAAACTTTCAATTAACCTACTTTTGTCTCCTTTCAAAATGGAGGGAGTTTAAAGATTTGACATTTAACTCAACTAAGTAAGCAAACCTATCAATGCCCACAACATTTATGCTACACACGTGGTTGAAACCAAAAAAAAATTACAATGCTAGTACCACTGGGAAATTCAATTAATGTTGTATAATATATTTTATTCAATATATCTCCATTGACATGTTTCAGTATAATATATATTTTATTCAATATAAATAATTGTGACGTTTAATCCATGTTTATTGACGTCTTTTTGATGGGTCTCAAAAAATATTAAACATGATTAAAAATGGTTTGATAACATGGTAGACTGTAAAATACGCATTCAAATACTAAAAACGGTCGGGACAGATGTCAAGTCTCAAGCCTCGTTCAAATTCTTAAATATAAATAAAAGCACAAGTTTGGCTTTTAAGTATCTTGATTATTCATGCGCCAGAATGAATATTACCTTTCAATTCAAAATTATTGTTCAAAAAATACATTTATGATAACCACATAACTAACAATTATGGATTTGTACATCCATTAATATTAACCTCAAATTATAATAACCACACAGGGTAAAGAGAATATGTTTCTATTTGCGACCATTGTTCCATATAAAAAATAAGAGGATTTTTTCTAAAATGTAATTAATACTACACTTCGTATTTCACAACATTATTACATAATTGAAAATTGTTACATTATTACAATCTACTGCGGCTCACCTTCATATAAAAAACTAAGTATCAAGGCCTACACAATTTAATACACGATTTCTTAATGACACCGCCACCTCCACCACCCCTACCAAAACCAAAACCAAAACCAATACCAAAACCAAAACCAAAACCAATGCCGATATTAGAACCACCACCAAACCCAACCCACCACCACCCCCAAATCCACCGCCTATGCCGGGTATATTATCACTGTGGTAAGCAACCTTCTTCTCAATGTCCCTTCCACCACGTACTAAATTAAAAACCATTCACACACACAACGCCAAGCAGAGTTCGAATCCCACCCGTTGTTAATTACTTCACTCTACGGTAATGAAACTATCGATCTGCATTCCATCTAGGCTCTGAGTTAAGATCATGCCATATTTAAAAATTAAAATATAGTTCATTATACTTTATTGCCTACCCACCCCGCCTGTTCAATGTGCTCATGCAATTACACTACAGATTGAAGTCCCATGCAAATTTAATTAAATACAAATTAAGTAAACGCTATATATTGTGGATATATCTTTTTGAATTGTGTGACTTCAGTCGATCTGTTCAAGAATTAACGTAATTTATGCTTGCAGGTTCCGGAAAGGGTAGAGCGAGAAGAATCATTTGTGTATAACAAAGGTAAGATTTGGATCAACTGAAGCCATTCGGAAGAAGAATCCAAAGCATATACACAACAATCCCAAAGAGAAGATCTCCGTCCTCCCACGATGTCATTCCTTTCTCTTCACGGGTCAACAAATCCAATTACTCCCTCAAATCAACGACTGATTTAAATCCTACACAAGCATAATCCCTGTGCTTTCCTCTCATTCGCTGACGTGTAACCATATTCCTCCTCACACTCGACACCCGTCGTTCGATTATCAATAATACACTTCCTGTGTGCTAGTTTCTCTGTCGTTTTATTTCTGACAAATTTCATATTTGGCCACCCCACATCCAACTGGTAATGCTTTTCGATGTAATGATGATTCTTGGGCACAAGCCTAAGGGGCTTCGAAGTATCATATAAGGCCCAAAATGATAGTTAATGAGCTAACTTTGTTTCTTATAGGCCCATTTTTGGAGATATATTTTGCAGGGATCTTTTGGAGACAGGTTTTTGAAGGCTTTTTAGAGACTCTGCAGAGTTCTTTTAACAGACCAACAAAGCGTTGTGATGGATTTGTATTTGTAAAAAGTGATTTTTCATCATAATAGAGCAATTCACGAGCCTTAATGGACCAAGAGACTGTAGCTCACACCACTTCTTATTATTACGCCGAAGGCGTTCCCCCTATGAGAAAGGCCCATGCGGACGTTTCTACGACTGTCCTAATTTTGACGGTTTGATGGTCATCTGGAAGTTTGTTCTTTTTTCGCCTATTTTAAATAGTTATTTTATTCTTTTTCGCCTATTTTTAATAGTGTTTTTTTTTTTGTGCATGTTGAATGCAGCAGACTATTTTTAATAGTCATTTTTGTTTTTGCGGGGGCTATTTTTTGGAGTGTTTTTTCCTGCAACTCAATGAGGGTTTATGTGACAGATTTTTGTGTATAAGTAGAAGAGGTGAGGGTTTGCAATTTCACAAGATTCATTACAGTGCTGAGGATTTCGGGTTTGCAATTTCACAAGAATTCACTACAGTGCTAAGGATTTTTAAAGGAATATCTAAAAGAGTGCGAAGGAATATCTAATAGACTCGTTTGTAATTCTCAGGTATTTATTACTCTGTTCTCAGGTATTTAACTCTAATCTGATCGGATGCCAATAGATCAGGTGCAACTGATTGAGCTGCTACACATTCGGGTGTTTATCACAGTCATCCACTAAAGTTAGGTTTGAGGTGGATTTTACATGTAGTTGTTTTATCAGTTTCCTGTTTAACCTTTAGGCTGTATTGCATCCAGCTAAAATATCTTAAATTGTTTTACTTTTCTTGCTACCTTTTTCGGCTGGATGCAGTAGATGCTAAGAATTGAATATCTGTCACCTTCGCAACCATACTTCAATTTTTGGCTTTGAAATGTTACTTATCTGCCTTGGTCATAACATCCAGGTAGCAATGACAAGTTAGCAATCTTTGAGTCTGGTAGTGAGCTTATTGATTATTTATTCCCTGCAGCCATGTTTGGTCTTATCTTGACAGGTGCAAACCCTTTCTACATGTGGTACTGCACGAGTTGAAACTATATGTAATAAGCTAAAGCTGAAAGCTATAGGGTGGTTTCGTAGTCAGGTTTTTGTGCAATCTAAGAACCACCGTATAACAAACCTTTGGCAGGATTGGTGTGTATCCTGTATTGGAATCTTTCTATAGTTGATCTCTTGATCTTCTCAATGGTAGCCGAATGGCAACCATTGTGTGCAATGCATGTTTCGTCAGATAAAAGACATAACATCTGGGTAGAATATGACAGAGATAGGATTCAGTTAGGGTTATATTGCCATATGTGAATGTCAGCAGGATCTGCTTATTCTTTAGGACGATACCCATGACAAAAGTGTAAAAGAAATCCCCCCATTGCTTAACAGGCATGGCAAAAGGTCGGTGCAGGAATGTGTAGATTCCATGTCCAAACTGCTATAGAACAAATCTGAGCTCTTAACATACCTCAGATCATTCAAACATGCACTTCCCCAAATTTATGATGAAATGGCTTGCATCCCTGCACAGTAACCTTATATCTAACAATTTTTTAGAATAACCTAGGCAAAACTTTGAGCAAACCCTGATCAGATTCTTACTTATTGGGTACACCCCGTTCACGATCTTGCTATCGCCATCACTGGATGTGTTCCTTCTAATTCCTCCATTAGCATGGTATCCCCGTTCATACCCTGCTGCCTTCATCAACCCTGCCGAAGACTACAATGTACTATCAATCAGCTCGACTGTTGATTGGGTACACCCCGTTCATGATTCGCTACCCCTCAACCAATCACTGAAGCATGTGGGAAAATCTGTTCCTCCACAACAGGGTATCATGTTCATACCATGTTGCCTTCATCAACCCTGACGAAGTCCGAATAATGTACTGTCAGATCAGCTCAACTGTGGGTGTGGTTTGGTCTCATTACCAACTGGCTATGTGTACAATATCTACTTAAAAAATACCAGATGGCTTGCAATTATCCCTCTCTGCTTTGCTTTGACATCTGTGGGACATCTGGAATAGTGTACTACTAATAAATTCCTTTGAGTTGTTGGACCATAGGGTTGAGAACGTGGACTATAAGGTGGAACAGGTGAACAAGATTTGATGTCATATATTCAGTGAGTATCTATACATTCACTTTTTTTTGGACCTTTCATGTCATAGGCCATTCAGGAGCCCTGACTAACCATTGCTAATACCCTGATTATGTCTTCAGAGACTCCAGCTTACAGCTTAATTCCATTGGGTTGTGACCTCAGCAAAGACTTCTATTTTTCTAGCTTCAAATCCTGTATTTTCTTGTAAACAATGTTGAATTATCGTGGAGAAGATTATTGTATTCTGCTCTAAGATTAGTTCCTGGTGCAAAGCTCTCAGTTCATAAAAATAATGAAAGCAAACTCATGCTAGAAGAAGGCAACATTACATGATTCACTAAAATAAATATGTCAGTCTCTTGAGGTTCCGCCTAAAATTCAATGATCTTGAGACAAAACTTCTGAATTTTCAGTCGCAGAATGAATTTTAAAGACGTGAACTGTGACAAAGATTACCACAAGAAGTATATTCTGTAGTGCATTCATACCCCATCATTGAATTCATGTCATAAGCACAATCTCACTGCATATTGATTAGCAAAACAATTTTGGCCACATCTATACTAGCTGGAACACCTCATATTAACCAGAGACCAAAATAAGCAGATAAGATCCATTTCAAACTATAATCCACAAAACATTTCTAAATTTGTTTTAGTTGTGGAACCAATCCTGCAAACTTAGAGTTGGTTAATGTTCTAAATACTTGAATTAAGCCTTATTTATGTTAATAAATTGTTATGAAGAAACAAAACCTGTCTCTATCAGCTCAGATTGACAGGATCTATGTATAACTTACCCCTTATTCACCATGTTATCTGAGAGGGCCAAGATCTCTACCTACTCTATCACTTGATTTACCCTATTTACTCTATGTATTTTGATCTATGTTCTATAACAGAAAAAAGATTATGGGAAATATTCTTATAAAGGGGGATCCTAGAGGCTGGAGGGGTGATAGGGGCTAAAACTATAAACCCACATAAAAAATAATACAAAGATCTGAGATCAGACCTATGTCAAGTGGGATCCCAGAGACCAATATTAGGAATAAAACCATATGACTAGTACAGAGAATTGAAAAAATCTATAATGGAGACAGAGCTAGATTTAAAACCATCAATCCAAACAAGCAGGGATCAGTTGGGCTGAAGGAAAACACCATAAAATCCAATTTCAAATGCAGAGAGCAGAGGAAAACTATGGCCTGATTTAGGATTTACAAAGTGCAATACTGAGGCCTAAAACAATAATAAAAAATACAGTTTACTATTTTCTTATGTATGGCCTCTACTAATATACAGTTTTTAATAACTCTTTATAATCTTTTTGGTTTTGTTGTATTATATTTGAGATTGAAATTAAAAATATAGAATAATCTTAATGGATGAGTGCCTCCTTTTGAATTCACAGATACATTTAGTTTTAATAACTTCCTATTTCGTTTATTTGCAAGATATTTGTGCTTCTCTTTCTCTGATGGTAAAGAAAAGAGTGTTGTCTTTAGATGAACTTCAGGTGGGTTTCAATACTGATTGAAGTTTTTATTCAGTTGATCTCTTTATTGCATGTTATGGACTAAGAAATTATTGTAGAGAGTTTTGATGTTATTTGGTTTGGATTGTTCCATTTATATTTGTAATTGGCTCCAATATTTTTCTTGAAGTGACATGCGGGGGCACGTGCCTTCGTCAATGACAGGATTCGTTATGTGCCGAGGGGCTCGTTCCCCAATGAGGCCATTTCGAAGTGTCCCAAGTTAGACGTTAGACTGATTAGCGACAAGGCTTTTAAAACTTCCCGTCATACCTAAGAACATCTTGGTGGACTAACATACTTATTGTCCCTCTCCAGTTTAATATGATACAGACTAGAAACACAATTCCCCTCCCCACAATGGGATTGACATTAACTACACCTCGCTTGCAGAGGGAGGAATATTTTAAGCGTATTCAATGTGTTGTTAATGTTTTGCATTGCAGGCAACCGAAACCACCTAAAACAGTGATAGCCGAAATGATCAGAGATTGCCTCCACTTGATGCCAACATCCCCAATTTTTCTCTCCAAAATACGAACAATTGGAGATCATTCACGAGGCTTCTGTTTGATTTATGATTCTAACGAAGATGCTCTGAAATATGAACCACCCCAAAAATTGAGGAGAATGGGAATATCAATCGAGGCATCAGTAAATGGACAAAAATACAAGAAACGTGCTAAGAAAATTGCACAAGCAAAAAACAAGAAATTTGATTTAAAGAAATAACTTGTAGTGGTTAGTTTATAAGTGTTTTTTTGAAACAAACTGTAACTCGTACCAAATAATTCCATGTATGCATTGTGGCAATATATATCGGACATAGAATCAAACTTTTTAAACACATGTTCAATTTTTGTAATCCAACAACTATGGATTTCGAATTTCTTTATCATTGTATATCCATATAAATACCTATAGTTTTCTTACTTCAAGTGTACATATTGTTCGTATTGTCTTCCATTCTATTTGCTTAACATAATAATCTATAATTAGTTTCAACCATGCAAATTTTAGCTCTTTTCAGCCAAAGCTTTGTGTGTTATATAACTTTTTTGCATATTGAATTGTTAAAGGATTAGACTTCATGTTTTCACTTTTTAGCACATATAAAATAATAAGGAAGCCAACTTTAAAGTTCTCATTCTTTACAAATGCATGCTTTCCTGAACACATCCTTCATTTCATGATTGACTGCCCTACAAGTATACAAATTGTCCACCATATATTTGCAGAATTCCCACTATCGCAAGCATCTTTTAGTTGCCATGGAAATAACTTTGACACACGAAGGCATTACTCAATTGATCGAGGGCGGTTCCAATGTTGACCCCACATTTCAGATACTCCACTTGGGACTCCCTAAGGTCCATTCTCAAAACTGGTGCCCAACATCGTGTTGACCTTTCAGATGGGATACATTTTCAGACAACACTTATACCCTCCAAATTTGCAAGTCGTGTAACCAAAAAATCAATACAAGAAGGCTCCATTGTGTGCTTACACAAATCCCTCGTTAGAATGATCAAAAGTGAACTGTAAGCTTCATCTCCTGCTCAATTACCAATTTACATAAACTTTCTATATTAATTATAATTTCTTTCTGTTTGTTTTTTCGATCCATTGTTCAGTTCTAATTCTATCCTGATTTCCTTTTCCATTGTAGGACTGTTCTTATCATTGAAATGGATGTTCTTGTCAAAACACATTTGGTAATCAGTTCTCCAATCCGACTACCAACAAATTCTCTCCAAGACAGTCAGTTTCCTCAAATAGATGCAAGTTCCAGTCAGGTTAACAAATATTTTGTGAGAACACCGACTAAAATAAGTGCTTTGAATACATCTATGTGCATGTGGTCCATAGAGGGTCATGCCCTAGCAAAAACAACCCTTCGCCAATATCACAATGCAAGGGGAGATGGTTCTGTGTTTGGGTTTGATTTTGTTGATCAGGAAGGAGGGGAAATCCACATCACTTGTTTCAATGAGGTCGTGGAAGCATTCTATCAGGAGATTGAAAATGGGAAGCTATATACAATTTCCAATGGGAGGATTGCAAGGATTGTTGATGCAAAGCTATGTTACAACCAGATATTCTCCCGCAACCTTCCTTAGCCATATCTCCACTCATAGCAAATGAGGATACAATACCATCCCATCACTTTCACTTCACCAAAATCAAGGACTTACCTACAAGCGCTGAAGGTTCTACAGTTGATTTGATTGGCATTGTTGTTACGATGACACCATGCTCAACAATTCGTCGGCATGACAAGTCTGAAACAAAGAGAAGAACACTACAATTAAAGGACATCTCAGGATTTAGTGTAAGTGTCACATTGTGGGGACAACACTTAGATGATATAAGCAACAAGCTTGAAGACATGCTTTCTATACCGCCTCTTTCTGTCCTTGCCTTGAAATCTGCCAGCGTTTCTAGTTTCAATGGAAGCTCAGTGGACACTATTTCAAGAACCAAATGTTACGTCAACCCTCAAATTTCAGAAACAAAAACACTTCATGGCTGGGTAGATTCCGATGACTACTTCCTTCCAGCGCCCTCTATCACAAGCCAATTTCTGGGCCCTCCAAAAAGCTTGACCTCTATAACGATGATTTCAAAGGTACTAGATATGGGGAACACTAAGAGAAATGAATGGGCCATGGTTACTACAGAAATCACGAATATCAGCATGGACAACATTTTTACAAGGCATGTCCTCTTCAAAAAGGTGACAAATAATGTAGGAAAAAGGTGAGAGAGAATGGTAATGGTTCATGGTTATGTTCAAGTTGCAATAGACAAGTTCAAAACTATGATTATAGATATGCACTCAGAATCGATCTAAAGGACCCAACAGGAGAACTTCAATCAGTTACCACTTTTGATGAGACAACTGAGTTAATCATGGGTGTGGCAGCTAGTGATCTCCATATATTATCTATAGACGAAGATGCAACTAGTGAAATTATAAGTAATGTCATCGGCAACGAATACTGCTTCACACTTTCACTGAAAAAAGAGACATATTGTGGAAACAACAGATTGAAATGTGTCATCCTCAGTTCAAAGAAAGCGGAAAAGAGTGCAAATCCTCTGTAACCTTTACGCAAGGATTTCCAACCCACCCGTCCCTTCAAACATTACACCCTCATGCATCCCATTCTATACCTTGAACTATCACACCTATGTTTCTTATTTCATATCTATCTTACGCTTCTTTCCTGCTTCAAAATAAAATTGTTGTATTCCCTTATACATTGACATACTATTGTCTCCTACTACTATGTGGATTGTTAGTACTTCTAAAAAAATAAATAAATAAAACATGCATTTTTTTAGGCAAGTATTTGCATCCTTGTGTACTATGTGAATGCATTGTATGTTTCTATATATCTAATACTCTTTTCCATAAGAAAACATGTAGTTTCTCAATACTCGAATTGTTACCTCTTACGCTTAATTCCCATTGGAACTCCACGTGCATTATAAGTGTATTTAGTTTTATATTTTTACTTAATTTTGCATTTGTATGTCATTTAACAAGTGTATCATTCCTTGCTAATCCGCATGATCTTTATCCAACAGGTGGTACTCCATAAGCATGTGACTTCACAATCATGTTGACTCCTGCAAAACGAGCCCAACGAAGAGAGAACTACGCAAAAAATAAAGTACACTTAACTGTTGAGCAATGACGTCGTAAATTAGAGCATAGAACAACAAAAATCTCTAATATATTTCAACTTACGTCGACCAACAACCTACGATTCCCTGACATTCCAATGTTGCCAACAAATACAACTACTGAAGAATTGCCAACCAACATTCCGCATGTAACTTCCATGGAAACAAAATTTCACGAGGATACCAATTCCTTCTGTATGAACCCATCTTTGCTAGCAACTGCCACTTTTCCCCAAATGTCTGGGATGCCACATGAAACTATCTCAAGTACTAACCTCTCTTCACTTCATCACACATATACAACCATTTTTTCCTCTCCTTCAGACTGCTTTCCACCTTGCAATCCACAAACGACTAAAACAGAACACCCCACCCCTTCCAATACATAGACAATTCTCATATCCCTACCCTCTTCACTGAATTTAGAAGCCCAACGTCAATTTCGCAAAAGAAATATTTGTTGGCGAACATCCAAACTTGCTCAATCTGTTTGGAAAATTACCCTGGAATTAAAACAATTTCCTTCGAAGGTTTTCCATCCTGTAACAGATGCAAAACTGAAAAATAAGGCCACCGCTTCTCTTCATGGAACATCATGGACCCTAGAAATCAGCCTACCGTTCTTGCGTCTTTAACCCAAATCGAGGAGATGCTTATCGCACGAGTTAATCCATTCCTGCAAGTTGCGCAAGTACGTGGTGGGTAATACAAATACTCAGGACACACCATAAGCTTCCTGCAAGACATTACTTCAATAGCAAAGACCCCACCCCACCGCCTTGGAGATTTGGACATAATTCTCATACAAAGAGAAGGATCTAATTTAAAAAATTATGATTTCTACATCAGTAGATCTCATGTTTGGGTAGCCTTGCAATATAAAATCCAACACGATCCCTATTACAAAGATTTCTTAATCGACGATGATGCCCTTTCCTCTCTACCATCAGAGTCGTCAAATGTTTCCTCCTCTCTTAACATAGCCGCATTGGAACTGCCCCAAATGCAAAGTGCTTCTATAGCCCATGGTAATGATGCTCCCACTCACTTTGATGAAACGTATGAACACTCATCATCTTTCATGCCAACACCTCACAATACAGGAACAGAAGAAGAGGAAATCAAACAGTTCGTGCTCAACCATGATGGTAACACTCCATTTACCATGCCATGACCAAAGCTTTGCCTCTCGCCAATAAATGAATACAATACGGAGGGCCTATTCTCAATGGCTTTCCCAACTTTATTTTCGATAGGAAAGCAATGTGGCAACAACCCCACATAAAATAAGTTCCAATGCATGAATACACACTTCATTTGATGCATTACCATGATGGGTGCTTTGGTTCTCACCCAAGATTTCGTTACTTCCTTCTAAACCTCATAATGTGACACAGAAGTCAGTCCACAATAGCAGTCTTTATGAAACAAAACCTCGAATTTGGAATCCCTTCGACAATTAGAGAACTATGAAGACAACTACTGGAATGCCCCAAAGACAACCTCCCAGACAACTTAATGCGGTTTGGATCAAGCCTTTGAGGGACACGTTCATTCTAGGTAAAAAGTAGAAGCAAGCTTTCAGATATGGTGGAATAATTGGGGATACTAACCTTATTCTTAACTCTAAGTGCTACAGACACTAAATGGCCAAATCTCCACAATATTATGTCGGTTGAATGCCCAGTAGATCCTCGAGCTGCACAACGTTGGAGAACACTTAACATTGTCTCTAACCCTCATCAAGTATCAACATACCTACATCACAGATTCACAATATTTCACGAAGAAATATTGCAGAAGGAACTTGGAGTAGTAGACTTTTGGTACAAGTAATCAAATCTACTTATTTCAAAGTTATTTAGAAGCTACATAGCTAATATTTATATCCCCTCATCTCGTAGGTATGAATGGCAACATAGAGGCTCTGCACATGTCCACGGTTTATTGTGGCTCGAGAATGCACCCAAAGTTGACGAAATGGACTGGGAGGCTCTAACAGTTATTGAGGCCACAAAACATTACTTTGATAAGTTCGTGTCTGCCTGGAACCCTTGCTCGGCATTCAACCGCTTGGATTTTGTTCACAGGTCACTCCTAGATGACCCTTGCTTGCTAGATACAACAAAAATTCTATCCTCCTCCCCAAATTTAGACCTCGAATAACTGCTTAATCGAGTTCAGTGCCACACTAAATGTTCAGAATAGACATTCTTGCATAGAAAGCAATCACAACTACAGTGTAGGTATAATGCCCCCTAGGCCGTGCAACCTACTTCTTCCTTACACATTGAAAGTGATGGGAAAATTAAGTACCTCCCTTCCACAAATGATGATAGATTGAACATCCACAATCGAACTATGATATACATATGGAGAGAAAATGTCAATTGCCAACTGGCACTTTCCCGCCATGTCGTTCTTGAGTATATTGCAAAATATGCTTCGAAAGCCGAGCAACGCTCAGAAACATAGCACCAAATGTTATCCAGATTTTCAAGAGACGCAAACGCAGATTCTCTAGCACATATCGCTATCCGTAAAATGCTCACAGAAAGCGTTGTCGAACATGACATAAGCACACAAGAAACATGCCACATGTTGCAAAAAATGCCACTTGTTATGTGTAGTCGTTCATTTGTATCATTAAATGTTGGAAAAAAAATTGAGATGTGTCGTTGAAAGTGATGATGATGTAGAACAAACGTCCGCTTTCTTGGATGCATATAAAGTTTTTCCAACAATCATGGAACGCCTACCACTTATTCAAGTTGCTCGAGATTGGAGCTATAGCAAGAACCGTAAAGGTTATAAATGGAAAAAGTGAACAATACACGTAATCGTTTGGGTCCACCTGAGATTTGTGGATGTCCTAGCTCAGGATTTAATGTCATATGACCTTTTTTGTTGGTCAGAACTCCTTTTATACAAGCCTTTCACAAATATTGCATCAGAATTTGGAGCAACCCCACATGACATCAATGGCACTTGGGACATGTTCAAGCACAACTACAAACCATGGCATGTTTTATGCACAACCGCAGACATAGGACCTGTTATGGATGTTAGTTCTGACTCTGAGCCTGAATGCAGTATTCAACACGAACCATTGCAAGAATGGAAGGTCTTCGCACAACTTCACCCGGGAAACAACATGGGTCTAGATAGTCTTGACATGTTGGGGAAACGAGATTTTGACGTACAACATAATTGGAACATACATGACGTTCCACATGAATTACAGATAACTGGTTCATCATTCATTGAAAGAGAGAGGCAGACATAATTAATAACAACATACAGGCCACACCACCATCTTCCACACTTCCTTTGTCTCCAGAACAACAAACAGCTCTTGATACCATACTACACCATTCAGCAAACAAAACCCTTCTACCTCCACTAAGATTCATAATTCAAGGAACGGTTGGCACAAGAAAATCATTTCTGATAAATAAAATCCGTAATTCATTCACATCACCAACCACATATCCCTCACCTCTACTTGTGCTCGCCCCTACTGGTGTTTCAGCATTCAACATCTCCGCATCCACAATCCACGTAGCCCTGCGTATTCTAATCAAAGAACTCAAACCCCTTGAAGGTACTACATTATCGTCTTTTCAAGAGTCGCTGAAACATATAGAATATGTTCTTATTGATGAAATATTTTCATCGGGCCAAATTTACTAAGAAAAATTGACAGTAGGCTCCGCGAAGCTTTCCCACACTCAAGAACATCTGAATTTGGAAACTAGTCAAACATCCTCCTCAGTGACCTTGGCCAATTACCGCCGGTTTTGGACAATCCTCTTTGTGAAAGTAATTCCTACAGAGCAACCCTTTGGAAGGGATTTGAGACTTCCATTACATTGCAAACAATATTTCGGAAACAAGGAACAACCAATGCACAAGTTTCCTTCCAAAATTTACTGCTCCACATGCGAGATTCAGCCCCTCTAATTGAGGATTGGGAACTCTTAATGTCTTGCACAGACACACACCTAACTCAGCAAGAGCTCAAAATTTTTAAGGATGCACCACATTTGTTTGCAAAAAATGATCTGGTGGATTCCCACAACCTTCAAATGTTGAAGGCATTGAATGTTTTGATCGCCCAATCCATTGCTGAAAGTAACAGGAAGACTGGACCAGGAAATTCTGATGATGATCAGTTGGAACCAAAGTTCTATTGTGCAAACAACAACAAAACATGCTTATTGCAAATCTATGGGTTGACGTAGGCCTCGTGAATGGTGCCATAGGAACAATCACCGACATTGTCTACGATGCATCAATGCAACCACCAGCATTACCTTTATTTGTTGTCAAATTTGATAGATACAATGGCCCATGTTGGGATCCCACCAACTCGTTACATATTTCCATACCCCATATTTCAAGAGGGAATCGAAGACAATTTCCAATTAAAATGGCCTGGGGATTAACTATCCACAAGTCGCAGGGACTTACTTTGCACAGAGCAACCATCGACATTGGAACCACTTAAAGGCAGGGTCTGACATTCACAGCTTTCTCCAGAGTTCCCTCGCTTGCAAATCTGTGTATTTCACCTACTTTTTCATTCGAGAGATACTAAAAAATGGTGTACATAACAACACTTCGAGCAAGAAGAAAGGAGGAAGCAAGACTACTATCACTCAGCCTATCATAAAAGCTACCCTCTACTTCAATAGCACATCCGCTACTACTATACTCAACACTTATTCTATCCAAAGCGGCATTGCTGCTCAAGGGTTATCAAATGTAATCATGTTTATTCAAGCTAAAAAATCCCACTAAAGGCTACTATTCATGATATAAAAAATGCAAATGTATACATGTCTCATTGTGTGCATGCAGATCTATATTTATTAGATGATGTGAAATATGATATGAAACTTCAAATGTACGAAGCTGTAACAGAAATAAATGTACACATACAAAATTTCAATGTAATGTTTCAACTCAATTCCTACACTACAACTATCAATCACACACATTATCAACTGTACAACTAACACAATAAACTCGAATAAAATACATACAACATCAACTTTAAGATAAATTAACTATTGAAAAGGGTACCAAATGTATTAATCTACGATTTTTAAACAAGTTTGAAAAGTAGAAACAACCTTCACATTAAGTGGCCCATCTATATTTCTACACTTACGAAATCAACCACACCCCTAATCACCATCTACTACAAAAGTAATAATTATACCTCTTAAACAAATAACATATATTGTCCAGCGTTCACATTGCATGAAACACATGCAATTGCTAGTTACGTCGAAGACGTTCTCCCTATGGGAAAGGCCTTTGCAGTCGTTCCTCGGACTATGTTAAATTTGACGTTCTTTTGGACGTTTTTGCCTTAATAATGGTTATGACGGCCTTTTTGACGTTTTCACGTCTCTTGGCTATTTTCACGGAAAGCTTGGCTCTGCAGTCGGGAATTTGATGGCATTAAGTGAAGATTTCGCAGATTTATTTGAAAACTAGAGGCGTTGTCCATGTTAACTTTTTAAATTTAGCAGAAGTTGAATAGTTGCAACCAAGGTTACGGGGAGCTATGCTAAACGTAACTCTCGCTGGTAGCCATCCTAAAATCAATACCAATATGGGTTTAATTGACCCTGTACGCGGGGATAAATCTGCATCCCTAATATCTCCTATTTTACTATAACAAATTGATTGGGTCTGTATTTGAATCAAAACGGATTCAATTGTCTGCAAGAGGAACCACTGCATTCCTTTGTTTTATTCGTTGTAAAACGAAAGAAAAGAATAAGGTTTAAGAGGCGCTTCATTAGGCTAGGTAATATTGAAGTCCCCTTTCCTACTATCCCACTTTTCTCTCTTTAAGATTTGTCTCATTCTCTTTTCCTGTGCGTGAAACCCCTTTGTTTATTCATTCTCAGCCCACCTCTTTTTTTTTAAGTTATATTATTATCTTTTATTTTTCTTTAATTAAATATGGTGGGGTGCGGTAAGGCCGACCCCTCCCACCCCTCAAATTACTAAATTATTATTACTAGCAATTGCACATGAGTTGTAAACTTAGAGGAGAGAATGATAATGTAAAGTTTGTTGCATTTGTAATTTGCCATAAAATGTATGTTATCTTAAAAAAAATAGTTTGTGTGATATGAATGAGCAAGCAATGTAGTACAACTATAACATTCGACAACTCATGGACCCCCTAAGCTTTTTTCCAAATTAATTTATTAGTGCAACAATTTAAAACACAAATATATGTTACATTTATCGAGTCTAGGGAAAATGGTTGGTTTTTCACACGAGGAGAAAAATATATATAATATTTAAGTTGTAAATAAGGTATTATATTATGTGGTTCTGTTTATTTAAATATGATTAGTGATCACATGAATGTTGAAAGGGCTTGGGTAGAAGAGTGAATAGTGGAAGTGTGAGAAGGGTCAATTCTGAATGATATATATATATATATATATAGTAGAATTTGACAAAGGAGATTATGTTCATGATTTTTTTGTGAACTGCATTCATGTCTATATCAAGAAAAAAGTGGAGCATATATCATATATTATTTGGGGGTAACAATCTAACTTTTGGAATAATTGTGGGGCATGCATGTATTAAATTAGCACATTTTTTTCAGACCTTCAATTCATGTCTGTCTTCCTTAAATATTCCTTTTATACGTCCTTGCTACCTGATCCCAGGGAAGTAATTTCAACTATTAGGTTCCCAGCTCATAACTGAGAAACTCCATTGCCTAAAGTATGCTCCATTTAACTTCACGCATCCTAGGTGTGTTTCCCCTATGTCATTCACATCTACAAAAATTACGTGCCTCACGGTTAGAGGCAAACTAAATTTGTTTTGTTTATAGCTATACAAAAACCCTATTCGCAATTTGTATGAAACCCCAACCCCTTGGTTTTAGGTCCAATCAAAAAATCCTTATCTTTAAATTATCCATTAAAACACGGAAGGGAGTAATTCCAACTATCAAGTTGCAGTTTTGGTAGACCTACCTCCAAGTTGCAAGCATCACCCTGGCCACAAGCACATTGTTTTTCCCCTCATGTTTCCTTGTGTACTTCACCTCCATTATCCACACCTAGCAAAACAACATGTCCCATGGCTAGAGATAAACCCTGTTCAATGTCATAATAGTTAAAAATAAACCCTCATTGTAATTGTGTATGCAACCCCTACCCTTGAATTTTAAGTTCACACCACATATCCTTCTTTCTAAATTAGCCCTTGACACACATAAGTGAATTCCCCTTCCATTTATTTGTATTCTAACTACCTATAAAGTGCAAGAGCTAAAGTTACATACAAAAAACTATTAACATCGACAATATAGATTGATCGCACTTTTCTTTTTTAAATATCTCCAAAAAAATGTTTCCTCAACCTCTTTCATACCATATTCTTTGCGGTCAGGTTCCAAAGTTGGAACATGTTGGCTTTTCCCTTTTTTATTTTTCCCCTTTGGACGTAAATTGCACTCGTGTGAAAGCTACACTACCCTGATCGTCAACTTGATAGTTGGGGGAAAACATCAACCTAAATTTTGCATCGATTTTCTACTTGACCATTCAACGTAAAATGCACAACTTCCTTTCCCTAACAGCTCCAGTGAAATATGCATTCAAATTCCACTTATGTTTATTTTTTTGCTAACAGCCCAATAAAGTCTAGACATGCAAATTCAAACAAGTATTCTCCTCAGAAACATTTCTCTTCCACTGGTTTCATTTTTAGATATTGTCCTCTGTAGTTTCATTTACGTCTTCCCACAGTTAGTTCTCTCCTTCTTTCCATTGATATATGTGTCATGCTCTTCGCAGATACTTCATTTTCACATTGTCTCCTCTAGTCCTCCTTGCTTCCCCTTGCACTTCTTCACCCTCGAATGACATTTTCTACACCCTTCTTCCTTTCTAATTATTCCTCTTCACCCACTTTTGCTTCTTCACTATATC
Organism: Taxus chinensis; assembly: GCA_019776745.2. Classification (NCBI taxonomy): domain Eukaryota; kingdom Viridiplantae; phylum Streptophyta; class Pinopsida; order Cupressales; family Taxaceae; genus Taxus; species Taxus chinensis. The sequence continues at coordinate 735,618,866 of CM034152.1, read as the reverse complement.
CCTTTCGGCGTTCACATCATACATTTCACGTACGATTTCTAGTTTTATAGTTCCCTCATTTTGCATGTTGCTTTGATTAGTTTGTTATGGTTTTAAAGTGTTTAAGTCAATTTAATCATTTACGAGAAATTACGATAATTTTGTAAAGCATCCAAAAATAATAAACTGGTTGAGTGAGTTGCTTTGAATGTTTTTCTGGATCAAATTTGAGACTATAATTAAGATTTAATACCGATTTCGACAAATTAAGCCATTTTTACATATTTTTAAGAGATTATGGAAAATTGAGACAATAATAACGAGTTCGAAAATGGAAAAAATGAGTAGTTTGACATACACAACCCCATTTTCAAATTAAGTATACCTCTGTATTTTTTAAAAATTGCGTTGGTGAAATATTTTTTCACAAACAAAATATGAACTTTGTCAATGTACGCATGACTAGGTCCCTCCTCTTTGAGATGGGGCATCTCCCATTTATTGAAAACTAGAAATTATGTACACTAAAGCTAACATATGGGGTTGGCCAAAGACCAAGGATTATGCAGAAACACCATTGTTGTAGCTACAACAATATATCAAAGAGGGAAGACTTTGGAAGTGTGAAAGGAAATAAGTGTGGGGAAATAGTACGAAGTTGAGGAGAGAGTTATGTTAATGGGAATATTGAAAAATCCATTAACCAATAACGGAGAGAATTACTCCATCTTAATCAGAGGAAACATGCAAACAAATACAACTAAACAAGGAACATGAAACAATAACATAAATTGAAACATAGTTTTACCATTGATTTTGATTTCAGTCAAATAGGCATTGTTGGCTAGATTTTATGTCACTGAATATGCCTAATAGAAGCACATAAAAACCAAAAACTATTAGGGAAAGTCACCTATCGACAAGGTGGATTTCCTCTACGTTTGAGAGGGGTAGTTCCCTCATATAATGGTGTTTTTTATATTTTTGGCGCTTTTAACCAGAAAGCACAAAAGGTAAACAAAATTGGAAAGGGAAAGAAAGAGGTTGGTTCTAAATCAAATGCAACATTGAGTTATTCTTCTAGAGAATCATTCAAGATGAGATTTTCAATTTTGTTTCAAATTGCTTATAAGATATTTTCTATTGGTTGTGAAACTACATGTGCCAGTTTTTCTAACTTCATCAAGGCAGGCATATTTCAATGTCTATGTCACCCATCTAGGCATCTTCTTCGGTGGTTTTGATGCGTCAATATCATTATCTGAAGTGTGTTCACATTTTATCATATGTTCTTGTGGCACTTGTTTATTTTATGATGAAGTTTCATTTTCTTCTTCAAGATGAGTTTCAATCTATGTTATAAGAGATAATAGGGGAGCAAATGACTCACAATTGCATGTCCCCCTTCACTACTTGGAATTTAAAAATTACTCTCCTTGTATACATCAAACGTGGCATACTTATCTAGTTGAATCAATTGACGATTGATGTTGGCCTCATCCTTTGCAGTTTCACAAAAGAGGACATCCTTTGCAAAGGGGAATTTCTCTCTTTTCATCATAGACTCAATATTCCTAGGAGAATTTCAAATATCCAAAATGAATGTGTTTATGGCTCCTTTGGTCAAACTTATTTTTTTCTTTTTCATGATCAATGCATAACATGTGGATCCAAAAACCCTTATATGACACACTAAAGGAAGATGACCACACCATATTTTTTATGGAGTCTTCGATTGAAGGATTGTTGACTGTGATATGTCTCAGAGGTACACTTTTATTTATGATGCTTTTACCCAGAAGTTTAGATTCACCCCCTTAAAATATAACATTGCATGAACCATATCTATCATGGTTATGTTCATACTCTCAACTACTCCAATTTGTTGAGGAGTGTGAGGAATTGTGGTATGGTGTTTGATCTCTTTTTACTTGAGATAAGATTCAAACACCTTTGAAGTATACTCGCCACTATTATCAGTATTAAATGTCCTAATGTGGGTTTGGGATTCATTTTCCACTATAGCTAAAAACTTTTGAAATGTTTCAAAGGATTTTGATTTTTGTTTAAGGAAATAGATCTATGTCATTCGGCTATAGTGGTTGATGAACAACATGAAGTACTTGTGAACAATACCTGATAAAATTGGAAGAGAACACAAATCAAAATGGATTAATTGTAACTTTTTGTAATATTTACATTTTGAATTTGAAAAGGTCATCTTGATATTTAGCCAAAACTTAGGCTTCAGACTTTTTAGATTTTATAGGCATGGTGAGCAATCATGTTACATCATTCCATTGCAACACACAAATGTAATCATGATTAGAGTGCTCGAATATCACATGCCACAACATACTTGGATATATTTTGTCTTCAACAAGACGAAAAAAGTTCCACAAAATTGATATATCACCTTTGAGTTTTAACAATTTGTCTTTCTCAAATCCATTCAAGATGACTACCTTGTCACTTTATATTTTGATCATGACCTCCCCATTATTTGGAAAAATGGAGTGCCCTTGTTGGGAAATGAGAAACAAGGACAATAAGTTTCTTTTCAATTGAGGAAGGTATAAGACAATTCTAAGAAAGAAGTTTGGAATCCCTTGACACTTGAGTCTTATTTTCCCTTTTCCCTATAATCATAGACTTGATCAATCTACCAAGTATATTGGATTACAACTTTTTTCATGAATATCCTAAAATAAGTCCTTTCGAAAACCCATGTGTTGAGTGGCTCTAGTGTCTAGGACCCAAACATCAAATAAAGCGGTGCTAAATGAGGCAGTATGTACTTCATCATAGCTAGAAAGCACATATTCACTAGTGAATTGGGTCGATTCTATATCATTGTTTCATTTCTTTTCTTTTGCTTCTTTTTGCTAGTGGTAGGCTTCGATATTCTCCCATTAATTCTTACTTTTGTGAATTTCATGATTCCTTTTTTGCCATACCATTTGCAAAAAAATGGTGTTTATCATTTTGTTTTCACCCATTATTATTGTTATTTTTGCTACCTTGACCCTTTTGAATTCCTTCACTTTGGGAAAATGAGGCCTTAGAGGAAGAACCCTCAAAATAATTTCCTTTTTGATTGGCATAGTATCTACTTTCTCCCAATGACTCACTTTTTCTCGCAAAGGCCTTTTCTCTTTTGTCTATCTTTTCAACCAGTTGATTAGATATGATCATCTTTAATTGATTGCTTACTTATAAAGACTCCAAGTGGGTTGAAAGAGAAAATATAAAGATTTTCTCTCTATCAATGATACATGCTTAACAAGAAAACCTCATACATGGGCATAGCTTCACAATATACTTGGTTTTTTATTTTTGATATATACGCCTTGTGATAGTTAAAGAATGGGCAACAAACGAAGAGTAATTATCCTTATTTCTTTTTTTTTGCACAATTTATTTTGGTTTCCAAATATTTCATAAAAATGACTTGCATAATAAATGACCTATTAATTATTGAAATAAGACCCCAAAAAAAAACCCTTGCTCTAGAAAAAACCTCCAAAATACATGTGAATCTGTGATTTTTAAGTTTGAATAAGCATAAAAATATTAAAAATTAAACTTAACTTTGCCTTTGAAGATTGTCCTCCTCTCCCACGTGTCCTTGAATAGTTTAAATGCTTTAATAGACTCCAACGTTGATATGCTTTGAGAGACTCCAACGCTGATATTCTCTAATGACTCTGCAGATGACTCCAATGGCAAGTGTGAGTGGGAGAACCAATACAAAATTATAACTTCTCAGGTGGACACCAACAAATTTGCATTGAGAGGAGGTAGGAAAAGAAATTGAATAAACAACAGCCTAAGTTTGATACCAATGTCAAGTCAGGTATTAAAATGAAACTTAAAAATTGTATTCGTGTTACTTATTGAAATGAAGAAGATTACAATATATAGAGACAAGATTCGGTTGTTCATTTCACTTTGTAAGATGTTTCTATAGGAATGAATAAGACAAAAGTCAATTACACTTAGGATTAACATAAATTACAATAGGTTATATACAAAAATTAAAATATACGAAAAGAATAAAAGAATTAAAAATATATATATATTTAAGTTGAATATAACTCATTCTCTTTGTTGGAACAAGAAATACAAGGAAATGGTTTTCCCAATTAAAGAAGCTTTGAAATTACATATTCATAAATGTATTAAAAAAAAATTATTGTTAATTTTATAGTTTGAAATAAATGTTTTAAATAAGCTCAGTATAGCATGTTCATAGAAGTATTACAAATTAATTATTATTTGTATAGACTTGGATGATATATATAACTTCATCAATATTAACTTGTTTAGATGGTTGAGCATTCAAGCAAATCTTTATATAGGGAAAACAAAACTTTTCAACACTTAAAACTCACTATTGATAAATAATTTTGCACTTAATTTTTTTATGTTAGTTCTATTAATAGGGTGAACATTGTTTTTTAATATGTTTGGGAAGAGTGTTTGGGAACACTATTAAAATCAATATGCAAAAATCGTTTGGTACATGAAAAAGAAGTTGACAAGGAAAGGTATTAGATAATTTATTTTTGTGGGATTTTATTTGTGTGTGTTTAAGTCGTTACCCACCCGAATGACTTTCATGAGTAGCCATTACCTAAATGATATTTTTCCTCATGTTTTTATCATAATACTTATAAGGCATGATGACCCACTTAGCACACAACCACTATAAACTTTTGTTAGTATATGGGAGGGGAAATGATGATTGTACTTTACCACTTTGGGATTCTCACCCTCTAGCCTCTTTTGTCATCACAAGGTATTACTTTATATATATATATATATATATATATATATATATATATATATATATATATATATATATCTATATATATGAATATTTGATGAAGAGAAGTTTGAAAATAGAACAAATAAATGCATAAGAAAGAATTTGAAACATATGAAGAGAAGCATTATCAAAAGTTTGAAGAAGAGCATGGAAAGAAATATAAACATGAAGAAGAAAATTCATGAGATTATTTTCCTAATTTTACACACTATGGCAGACAATGAATGCAAAATTAAGATTAAATTCAAATTGTATAATTAGAGAATTTTAGTATAACAATATGAATATGTTTAAGCAAGTAGAAGTTGTGGTTATTTGATTTAGAATTGAGAAAACAATAGAGAGATGAGTCACTTAGTTTATTCTAGATATTTATCACTCACAAAAGGTGTAATAGTAATTGCAAATAATATGGAAATGCTTCATTAGATGCTCAAGCTGCAAATAGAGGGTTTTGAGGTGTCTAGACACTACTAACAGACTTAAACCCCTATGGCAAACCAACAATGTTGGGCTTTACTGATAGTGTGTGAGAGTTAAGGATTTTTTCTCTTCTAAAGATGTTTTTCTTCTGATTTTTTTTCTCTTTTAGATATCTAGGAGCTCTTCAATTGTACACAATGGTACCTACTTTTTCTCTTCTTTGTTCAAACCCTAATTATGCATGCAGGATCACAAAGGGACCCTTAAAAAGGGGTTAGCATTTTGGATTGGGAAGCCTCACTCAATCCCACATAGACATGGTGAGTATTGCTTACATACTAATACTCTGAAGAGGGATCAAGCAATGTGTAGTTCTCCCTCCTAAGTGAGTGTTTGTAAAATTATGTGCTCAAACAATTGACCTTCCTTTACACTCTGACATTTGACATCATGCAACTTTGACATATTTGATTTCAAATTTAGCTCTATGGACTACTCTAGGGGTGTTCCCCGAGGGATTACAAATTTGGTTCAGTATTGGTAATGATCCTCGATGTAGTGAGAGTGCTCTAGTTGTCTCCAAGGTATTTATAAGGTGAAGATATGTTTAAGAGGTGAGTAATGACCTCATAAATTTTTTGTATATGCATGTGACTCTTCGTTAATTTCTCGTCGTACTTTACCCATGAAACGTGTCTAAGACAACCTAATGAGGATTTTCATGTTTGAAAACTAGTCATTCAAGACCCATGGACATTGCCAGTAAAAGGCAACCCCTATGGTAGACCAAAACTATCTAGTTGTACAAGTAGTTTATTGGAAATGCAAGAGGTGGATATTATGTACAAAGAATTTATGTCTAGGCTTGGAATGTTTGTGTATGGACTGAATTGATCTTGAATAGATATCTAACAAATAGTTGTGGCTAAGGCAACAAATGGATCTATTAATAGAGGAAAAGTGTGCTCGAGATTGCAATATGTGTTTTTTCCATGTGTGTCAAAGTATCCAAAGTGTCAAAGACAAAATTTATGTATCTATAACAATCATAATGATAAGGTTAAAGAAGGATTGCAAGAATATCACAATGAAGATTTAAAATAAATAATTTAAAGAAAAATACAAGGAAGAATCTATATAATGAAGATGTGGGTACTTATGAAGGATATCTGTAATCTTCGCCTACTCGAGTTTAAGAAGTAGGTGGCAGACAAATTTGAAGAGGTACAAGGAATTTTCTTCAAAGATTGCAATATATTAACAATGACATCACTGTGAAAGGAAACAATCATGGAGGCATAACATGAACTTCGAATGAGAAGTGAATATAGATATACATGGAATCAAAGAAGCAAATGCTACAAATATGTTGCCAACAAAAATAAAGATGACTATTGACAAATAGAATTGAAGAGGAAAGCACTATGAATATTTTGGCATCCATACAGTAATTGTTATGGACATACATGGTATTAAATATTCAATGATAAAAAGTGTACACCTTGTTAAAGGAACATCTAATATGTACTAGTGGAAATAGAGTAATGAAGCGGAAACATGGCATTATCAAGGCCTATCAGGATCACAAATAGATGGATGATTGAGCATGGAGACGAGGAAGGAGGAATATAGATTCACAAAGGGACTACTATATAGGAGGTCTTATGTCATGTTTTCAGGGGGGAACATGTTATTGTGGCATAAGGGAGGTAGAACGTTATTTATCAAGGGTTGTGGCATTATTATGTAAATAGTTTATGGAGTATTCAATTTTGTGGCACACATACCCAATGTTTAGTAAGATGGGTCAATAGGTCAGTGATGCATTAGATTCAAGAGATTATTTGCGTAACAAATTATAATAGGTCATTAGATTAGTGGACCACATGCATAAATTGTTTACTCTCTCTAATTAATGAAAGGTTATATATAAAGGCATCTAAAATTGTGAACTGAAGATAAATTAATTATTTTTGTTTCTATTCAGTAAATATCACAAAAAGATATTAGTCTGATTCTTTTAAAATAGTGTAACCTTACTCAAAATGAATTTATATTTCTAAGTCTATTAAAAATTGGAGCACATTGTATTATTATGCATCGACTATATATAGAAGCACATATGGTTGTGAAAGAAGATATATTAAGTTATGAATTTGTATTAAATAGATCAAAGGTAGATTTGTCTAGATCTCACAAATACACTTCTTTTCTTAAGGAATTTTTATACCGTAACCCTATTTGGATTTCTATTTATCTACTTGTATTAAAGATTATAGTATATTGGGAAGTTACAAATCTTGTGTTTATATTCCTATCACATTTCTAGAATTATTTTGTATGTTGGATATTTAGATATCATTAAAATATTCAAACCAAAAGACTAAAAAAATATTTATATCAAATTGTTTGCACCCCAATTAAATTATGTTTTAGGAAGTGGATAGTAATAATAAAGAGGATATAAGGGTTTGTAACATGAAATTAATCTTATCTAATTAATTTATAATTAACCATTCATAATGCATTAATACTTGCAACAATTGATAGATGATAAACAATAACTCAAATACATAAGAGGAGATGAAAACTTAGAAGTACATGTTAGAACAAAGAAGATCCAGATGTGCAAATAGATGGAAAGATAGATCAAAAACTAGAAATTCTTCTATATTAATTCTTGAATTGGAAACTGAGCACGGGCAGGACCGTAAAAAAGTTGTGTGGTCCAAATATGGAGTTTTACGGTCCTTGATGGAAGTGTACAGTTTTAGTGTAACATCCCAAATTTCTAATAAGTTAAATTAACTACAGCTAAGTCTAATAAGGATTAGACGAGATCATCATTGTGTGTAAGAATTCATTTGGTTCGTCGTGTCATGACCCACAGCTTCTGTTGCGGGGCATGACACTGTTGAATGGGTAACCTCGCACCCACCTTGATGCTCCTTCCTAAACATGATTAGGTCTTGATCATAGGTAAAATGGTTCATAAACGATAATGAATCTTTCGGTTACTTTATTTTAATTGGTTTAGTTGTCTTTTGTTTTTTTCGACTTTTGCAATCATCGTAATGATAACTACCTCTATTTTATTTAACGACGCTATGTCAAGCTAGCTTTATGAGAATATTTGAATTATTATTTATGGACTTGGTGATTTTCGTTTATTGGAATGTTTCGTATGGAACGTAGAAATTCAAATAATTATTATTATAATATATTGTTGGTAATATGTGGATTTGTATTAAATGATGATTAATTTTAACTTAACCATTAAGTTGGATAACAACTTAAATTTAAAAAATTTAAAAAATGTAATATTAATTTGTAAAATTAGTAATATATATTCTAGAAGGATTTGGCATGTAAGTCAAAAGTTTTATTTCGGGCTTCTCAATGTTGGCATATGCATAATGCATACCACATACTTGTGCCATGTGAAGGTGTTTCACTTTACGAAACCCACGAATTTTAAATATATATAAAATTCGTGGGTTTCGTAAAGCGAAACACCTTCACATGGCACAAGTATGTGGTATGCATTAATGCATATGCCAACATTGGGAAGCCCGAAAATTCTCCAATATGTTGCCCAACTATAGTTTCTCTCATTATATTTTTTCTTTTATTTCTCCTTGTTTATTTTCATTCTTCCCTTCTAGGATACCTGCGTGAGTTTTGGAGGAAGGATTACACTTGTTGGAGCTGGAAAAGTAAGAGGTTGATGATTCTGGGTTTACTTCAGGAATGAATATCTTCTCCCTTCTCTGCTACATTATTTGTAAAAAAATGAGGAAATACACATTCTGTTTTAATGGTAATCAAAGGACTTTGTGGACAGCTTTTGATTTAATTGTTTGGAGATGAAATTTGAAAAGGAAATTGATGGATTTTGTATTCTCTTAAGTTTTCTTTGTGTGGTTTTAGCTAAACCTGGGAAAAAATAAACGCAGATGGGGTTTTGGGTTTTGATTTGCAAAAATTAAAAAAAAATGAAAGTTAAAATTCCTTCTGTGCATTAAAATAAGTTGTACCCAAAAAGAAAAGAGTTGGGTTTTTCATGTACTAGAACAAGAAAAACATTTTTGTGAATTTGTGTGTTTCAAATCGATTTGTGCTTGTGGGTTTTCATTTTTGTTAACAGAAATTTGATTGTGTGTTTTCTGTAAACAAATTGATTTGATACCCAAATCGATTTGGGTATACAAATCAGTTTGCATAAATGAATCGATTTGGGTAACCAAATCGATATGGATATGCAACTGGTTGGGGTTTTGTATTTTTTTTCTTCTTGGCTGTTATATGCAGGTTTGATTTTTAATTTATTGAGATCTTTTGAATGAAAATTTGTGGATGCCAAAGCTCTTGCATGGGGTTGCATTTTCCAGAAATTTTTATTATGGGCATCTAAATCGGTTCATGTATAAATGAGGGTGTGTTGTTATGTGTGAATAACTACAAACAAAATGGCATTTAGCCTGTAACTTCCAGCCTGGCAATATGACTTAGATTCTTGCATGACTTTGAAAAATAAATTGTTTGTCTTGGTAAGGGCGTGAAAGCCAAGACAGCTTGACCGAGTTGTACCAAGGAGTAATTGGTGGCATGATTGGGTTTAATACAATGAATTTTATGAAAGAAATTATTAGTTATTCTTTTACTAGAAAGAGTGTGTTTAAATGATGTAATCATGGTGCTGCTATATTGTTTTGTTGGGTTGCTTGTTTACCATGTTTAAATGATGTAATCGTGGTGTTTTTACACTGTTTAGTTGGGTTGTTCATATATATAAGAAAAATGTGTTTTGATTGTTTGGAAAGGAATATATTGTACGTTTTATAGTGTTGTTCAATAACTGGAAATAATATGTTTTATTTCTCTTATTAATGATGTTCTTGTATGATTTATAGAGCTGCTCATTGACTGAAAATAATATGTTTTATTTTCTTTATTAATGATGTTCTTGGATGTTTTGTAGAGTTGCTCATTGACTATAAATGATATGTTTTAATTTCTGTATTAATGATGTTCTTGTACGATTTACAAAGTTGCTCGTTGACTGTAAATAATATGTTTTATTTTCTTTGTTAATGATGTTCTTTGACGTTTTATAGAGCTACGTATTGACTAAAAATATTATGTTTTATTTTCTTTGTTAATGATGTTCTTGGATGATACGATGAGCTGCTCATTACCTAGAGAGAATATGTTTAATTGGTATTTGGAAATGTTGATTTCGAACAGTTTTGTTGAGTTGCTCGTTGATTGGAGGGTAAGTAAAATAATATTTAAATATGTACCATGTAAAGCATGATTTGCTTGTGGTTATAATTTGAATTCGGGTGTTGAATGATTATGGTTTGATTACTTTTTTATGATGGTAACTTATTAAAAATAAGGAGAAAAAAATGTACTCTTCTTAATCATATTGTTCCTACGATTTATGTAAAATTTTAAATGTCAAATATTTATTATTTGAAGCTGAAATAAGGATGTTTTGATCCTTGTGATTAGAGGGAAACACGATCGCTGAAATAGAAATTGGTTGTTCTATTTGTGTGCATCCATAGCTATAAATTTATGGAAAACATGTAGTAATACATTCTCAGTTGTATTACCATGCGCTTGTTGATAAAACAACATGTATATCTTTCATATTTTATTAAATAATTGAATCAAAAAATGGAGGCAATATTCATGTTAGTTCATTTTGAACTAACATCATACCACTACTCCAGTCTTGCAGGACAATTAACCGTCACATTCAGATATGCGGAAACTCATGCCTTGTGAAGTTTTATCATAGCATGGATCTAAATGAGTTACTTGGATTTCAATTTGTAGAAGGATGATATTCTAGAATTTTGATTGAATTTATTGGGATCTTGGACCCATTGTTACTATTCAAACCTCACTATGTGAGAGTTACAGTATCATTTATATATTTTACCTTAACGGCATATGTAATTTATGATTGTAATAAAGAGATGATTTCTTTGTATGTACTAATATCACTTAATATATTAAATGATAAATACGAGAATGAGAAATCTTACTTATCATAAATTTTTCCATTATTTATTGGATTTTTATCAATGTAGAAGCCGAAAATTGGTAATTATTATAACATTCAAGTCTTGTTATTTCTAAATTAAAAATACCTCATTTAGTAGGGGTGCGTGTTACGAGTAATATGTCTATATCTATATCATACTATATATCAGAATAGTGATCTATTCTATATCTCATCTGTTTGTGTGTTTGTTTGTGTTATCTTCTCCTGTCTCTCTATCTCTATATATATCTCTCTCTAGTCTGTGTGATGTCCGTCTATTTCTCATCTATCTCTCCCTCTCTCCCTCTTGCCTCTTCTCTTCTCTCCCTCTCCCTGGACTCTCTCTCTACCTCTCCTCCCTCTGTCTCTCTTCTCCTATCTCCTTCCCATCTCTACTCTCTCCTCCTACTCTACTCTGCGTCGTCCCTCTGTCATCTATGTCCCGAGCTCTCTCTTCTTCTCTCCTCTACATCTGTCTACGCAGGCCTCGATCTATGCTCGTCTTCTCTCTCTGCGATCTCCCTATACTATCCCCTTCCCTCTACTCCCTCTCCCTCTACATCTGTCTCCATAACCTCATGAAGCTCTATCTCTATACTCATATATCTATACTCTCTGTTCTCCCTATCCATCACTCCCCTCTATCTCTCTCTCTCTCTCTCTCTAGCTACCTCATCTCCTCTCTCCTTTCTGTACTCCCTCTGTCTCGGTCCTCTGTCTCTTGTCTCTGTCCTCTGAAATATCGCTTCCCGTCTGTGCTCTCGTCCTCTGTCATCTCAGTCTCTCTCATCATCGCCCTCTCTCCATCTGTATCCCCTCTCACCTATCTGTCTCCCTAATCCCTCTCTCTCTCTCTCTCTTCTGACTATCTTACAAATATATATATATATAATTGTGGTGTGTGTGCGGTGGTGTGTTGTGTTGTTTGTGGTATGGTTATGTTATTATAAGGTTTATATTTAGTATAAATTATTAGTTTATATCGTACTATACAATATATATACATATACATACATATACATACATTTATGTATGTATATATGTATATATTGTATTAGGTATATATATATATATATCGAGTATATAAACTTCAGAATGCGGTCCTTCCGGTAAAACTTTACATTAACATGTAGATTGTAAGCCTAATTTAATAGAGATTGGTTATCACAATTATGAAAAGATCAAAATTGGATAATTATTATAACATCATTGTCTTTTAATTTCCTAATTAAAAGCTATTAGTTCTGGCGTAGTTAATTGGCTGAGCCTAAATTATATATATATATATCATATATCTCTATTTATATAATATATATACTATATAGTATATATATTATATATACACACACACACACACCCACACCACCAGAGTAAAGAGAGAGCATGATAAAGAGAGACAGATGGAGAGAGAGAGAGAGAGATAAAGTAGAAGAGGAGAGAGAGAAGAGAGAGAGAGGGAGGGAGAAGAGAGGAGTCGAGGGAGAGATAGAGAGAGAAGAGAGAGATGGACGAAGGCGAGGGAGAAGAGAGGGAGAGACGGGGAAAGAGAGAGAGACAGAGAGAGACACAGAGACAGAGAAGAAAGAGCACGAGAAAGTGAGAAGAGAGAGAAGAGAAGAGTGCAGAGAGGGAGAGAGCGAGCGAGGGAGACAGAGACCGGGAGACAGAGAGGAGAGAGGAGAGAGAGAGAGATGAGCGAGAGACCGAGAGAGAGCGAGGGAGACAGAGGGTAGATGGAGATGGGAGTGGGTAGAGGGAGAGGAGAGAGAGTAACAGAGGGAGAGAGGGAGAGAGGGGGATGAGAGGGGAGAGAGAGAGACAGAGAGACAGAGGGATAAGAGAAGAAGGGAGACAGAGACAGAGATAAGAGAGAGACGATAGAGAGGAGACAGAGAGAGATAGTAGAGACGACGTGGCCGGGTCGCAGGTGCAGGGGGCTCGTGTGTGTGGTGTGTGTGTATGGTATGTATGATAGAGGTATATGTATGTTATGTATATGTAGATATTACATATACATATATAACATATTACATACATAACTACATATGGTAGTTGTTATATGTAATATATGTATATATGTTTATATATATATATTATATATATAAAATTCGGTTCTGGGAAAACTGACATTACATGTTAAGATTGTAAAGCCTAATTTATAGAGGATATTTATCAATGTATGAAGCCAAAAATTGTACTTATTATAACATTCAATGGTCTTTTAATTTTCTAAATTAAATAGCTATTCGTGGCCGTAGTTTAATTGGAGGAATTTAATTATAATATAGATATATATATATATATATATAATTATATATATATATATATATATTTATATATATATAACAACACACACACAACCACAAACACACATATAATTCGGCCCTTCCGGTAAACTTGACATTAACATGTTAAGATTGTAAAGCCTAATTTATAGAGGATGAAAGAGTATCGTTATAAAAAGGTAATTTAAGATTAAAAATTGAATATCAGGAAAAGAGAAACTAGATAGGAAGGTAAATACATGAAAAGATCCATTACGCATATTACGGGATAAGTACATGCGGAATGTTGAAATAGTTACATTTCAGCATAACGAATGTACTCATCTCATAATGATCCTAATTGGCCTTGGCATCCATATTGATATAAACTCTTGCAAGATAAGTTTAATTGGAATTAAAGTAAATACAAACTATAAGATCTAGATAACTATGAAAGGGATGGTTGTGAGATCATCTATTGCTCTGATACCATGAAAGGAACGATTAGAATATTGTTCCAAGCCACGATCTCAGATGATAATAGCACACCACATTAGATTTGCAAAACAAAAGAGATAAAATACCATATATGGAAATCCATCATAATCCATAATGCTCCAATTACATTACAAATTGTCAGTAACCTGATCATTGGAAGTTGAACACTGAACATGAGGTAGGAAATGGTCAGATATCGGAATACGAAGTCGAGAAACTAGCTTCATGGTAGACCTAAGGACTTTCACATGGTTCCATGACCTGATAAAGGTTGAGCCTAAAATGTTAGTAAGAATTTTCACTCAAAGTAGTGATGAAGGGAGATCATGGAGATCTAGATACACCCTTCTTAGCCACACATGACTTACATGGATGTTTGTCAGATAGATCAAAAGAACAAATCTGATTTAATGAATTTGATTAAATTAATATGTATGATTGTAGCTGTGTAATTTGTTTTTATGTTTAAAAAAATCCCATTTTCCAGCTCTTGAATTTTGCGTTACATTTTGGTATCAGAGCCAGAGGCTCAGACACTTGGAAATTAATGGGACACACGTTCTAATAAAAAGTATCTTCTTTTATAAAACAGGAAACTATGGCTAGGCCGGGTAGCAAGAGCTAATATTGTGAGTGACAGTGGGGTAAATAATGATGATGTGTCTGGATAATACGACTGCTAAGTTAGAAGAAATCCTCAACCTTTTGAATGACACCCAAAACTGAGTTGCTGTCATAGAACAACAAGGTCAGGGTGGTGAAGAAGATGAGGATCGCAGGGATGAGAATCAGGGTGATGAGCAACATGATGATCAACCTGAGCACCTAAATGAAAGGGAAAATAAGAAAGCAAGGTTGGATGCTGAGTTAGCAAGGGACATTAAAAGAATATCCCCACCTAAATTTGATGGTACAACTCTTGGGGATGGTGCTGAAAATTGGCTCTCTGAAATGGAAAAGTATTTTGAGATTAGGGACTTTTCAGAGGAGACAAAAGCAGTATGGGGAGCCTACCAATTGTCCCGTGAAGCATCTTCCTGGTGGGATAACTGGAAAATGGAACTAGGAATTGATTCTGGTATGATCACGTGGGAGAAGTTCAAGGCCTACTTCCATCAAAGATGGCTACCTCAGCTATACTTTGACCAAAAGATGGCAGAATTCCAAAATCTGATTCAAGGAAAGTACTTAGTTACAGAATATTGGGAACATTTCACTCGATTGCTGAAATATGTTCCTATGTATCAAAAGGATGAGAAGTTTAGAGTGAGAAAATTTATAATGGGATTGAATCCTAGCATTGGTGGTGAGGTAGATGTTCATGGACCTACCTCGATGGAAACAATGTTTGAAAAAGCTATCAAGCAAGAACAAAAGTTGTGAAGTATTTATGCCTCTAAAGAGGAAAACAGAAGGAAAAATAGCAATTTTCAAACACCAACCGCAAGTAAACCAGCATGGAAAAAGGGAAACAACAAGTTCAAGCCTGGAAATAAAAGAGGAATAGTGGGTAGAACTGTTGTGAATAATAAAAAAATGGGCAACAAGGAACAAGTTTCAACCAGAATAAGATTGAGAGAAAAGGACCACTGGGTGGATGTTTTAAGTGCAGTGGCGATCATTTCGCTAACAACTGTCCACAAAGAGGACAATGGAATAACTAGCAGAAGGGATCTACTGCAGTAAATAAAGAGGGGAAACAACATAAGATTTATGTTGCAGTCCATAATAAGCAAGCAAGAAAAGCAAGTGACTCCAATAGAAACCTCAGGTAAGATTTTTGGAGAACCTGTTTCTGTTTTATTTGATTCCGGTTCAACAGAATGTTTTGTTTCATCTAAAGTAGCTGATAAACTCAAAATAAGAGTTGAGTACATGGAACACACTTGGACTGTACAGTATGGAAATAATGTTGTACATAGAGTGAATCAGTGTTTGTTTGAGGCACCACTAGAATTACCTGAGTTCATGACAAGATTAAACTTGTATGTGGCACCTCTTGGATCCTATGATGTTGTCATAGGTATAAATTGGTTAAGTAAACATAATGAAACCTTGGATTTCTTAGGAAAATGTGTAACATGCTGTGATGATCAGCAGAAAAACAACAAGTGTTCAGGGTGTTAAAAGAGAGTTTGTCACTAGGTAGATTTCTGCCATGCAGCTGAAAAAGGAAAAGCGAAAGGGCTGCCATCTATATGCTGTAAAAATAACAGATTCAGGACAGGAAAATGAGCCTGAAATTGAAGCATTTCCCATCCTAAAGGAATTTAGAGATGTGTTTCCAAATGAGTTACCCGGACTTCCACCTAAGCGTGAATTTGACTTCACAATAGATGTCAAACCAGCAACGGAACCAATCTCCAAGGCACCGTACAGAATGAAAACAACTGAATTAGTTGAGTTGAAAGCTCAATTACATGAGTTTTTGTCCTTGGGTCTGATTAGACCAAGTATATCACCATGGGGTGCACCGGTAATCTTCATGAAAAAGAAGGATGGGACCCTCAGACTTTATATTGATTACCGAATGCTCAACAAGGTAACAGTGAAGAATCGTACCCGCTGCCCCAAATCGATGATATTTTTGATCAAATGGGGGACACAAAAGTGTTTTCCAAGATAGATCTCAGATCCGGTTATCATCAACTATGAATCAAGGATGAAGATATCCATAAAACCACTTTTAGAACAAGGTATGGGCATTACGAGTTTACAGTTTTTCCCTTTGGTCTAACAAATGCACCTGCCACTTTCATGAACTTGATGAACAAAATGTTTAGGGAATACTTAGACCAATTTGTACTTATCTTTCTCGATGATATATTAATATACTCCAAGAATGAGGAAGAACATGATGAACATTTAAGGATTGTGCTGGAAATTCTCAGAAAACATAAGTTATATGGAAAATTATCTAAGTGTGCTTTCTATCAATATGAAGTACAATACTTAGGCCACATAATAAATAAAGAAGGAATCTCGGTGGACCCTTCGAAGATCAGTGCCATCATGGAATGGCCAGCACCGAAGGATGTGCACGAAGTGAGAAGTTTTATGGGTCTAGCAGGCTACTATCGAAAGTTCGTAAAGGACTTCTCTAGGTTAGCAGGACCTATCACTTCTTTGCAAAAGAAGGGTAAGAAATTTTTTTGGGACAACAAGTGTGAAGAATCCTTTAAGGAGTTAAAAGGTAGACTCACAAGTGCTCTGGTGTTGAAAATTCCAATCTAAATAGGAACTTCTCGGTGGTAACCGATGCTTCAGGGGAAGGTTTGGGCGGAGTACTACTACAAGATGGGCATGTGGTAGCTTTTGAAAGTAGGAAGTTGAGGGTGCATGAAGTAAATTACGCACCACATGATCTTGAGCTTGCTGCAATTGTTCATGCGCTGTAGGTATGGAGGCACTATTTTCTTGGGAAACCTTTTGAACTCAAAACAGATCATCTTGGGCTCAAGTACATCTTTACGTAGCCGAATCTAAATGCAAGGTAGCGAAGATGGCTGGAGTTCCTAGTAAAATTATGACTTTGATATAAATTACATTAAGGGAAAAGAGAATAGGGTGGTTGATGCCTTAAGTCGCAGAAAGCATATTGTTGCTATAATTACATTAAGAACCCAGTTCAAAGATGAAGTCAAAAATGAGTTAACCAATGACCCCTACTACAATCATGTTAAAACATCTCTAGAAAAAGATCTGAGAGACAAAAAGGTATGATGGTTTCAAGCTGGAAACATATGGGATTCTGCGTTATAACAACAAAATATATGTACCAGAGGGTAAAGAACTTAGAAATAAAGTTATGAGAGAATTTCATGATGCTCCCTACTCGGGACACCCAGAGTAACAAAGATGATGGCGGACATCAAAAAGTAATACTTCTGGAAAAAGATGAAAAATGATGTGATTCTTTATGTCTCACAATGCCTGGAATGTCAGCAAGTAAAGGCTGAACATTCACATCTAGCAGACTATTATATCCTCACAACGTGCCAGAATATAAGTGGCAAGTTATAAGTATGGATTTTGTCCAAGGTCTACCTATGTCCCAAAATAAACATGATGTTATACTTGTAGTTGTAGACAAATTAACTAAAGTGGCACATTTTATAGTAGGTAATTTAAAGGATAATTCACCCATACTGGAAAAAAAGGTTTGTGCAAGAAGTTTTCCGATTACATGGAGTTCCAGAAGTAATAATTTCAGACAGGGACTCAAGGATGACTTCCAGATTTTGGCAGACTTTGTATGCTGCCTTAGGGACAAAACTGAACATAAGTTCTACCTACCATCCTGAAACTGATGGTCAAACCGAAAGAGTAAATCAAGTGTTAGAAGATTTACTAAGAATGTATTGCATGGATCAGCAATACAAATGGGAAGAGTACCTTCCCTTGGTTGAATTTTCCTATAATAACACTTACCATTCTTCCATTCAGATGGCTCCTTTTGAGGCCTTATATGGTCGTAGGTGTAGAACACCTATAAGTTGGGATAATCCTGAAGATAGAGTACTGATTGGACCAGAAATGCTTTCAGAAATGGAAAAAACAGGTTAAATTAATCCAAGAAAGATTGAAAGAGGCAACAAATAGACAGAAAAGTTATGCAGATTTAAAAAGAATTGACAGAAAGTTTAACATGGGAGATAAAGTTTTTCTTAGGGTCAAACCTAAAAAGAGTTCCATTTCATTTGGCGAGTCAACCAAACTATCTCCTAGGTTTGTAGGACCATTTGAAGTCCTAGAGGTTGTTGGACCAGTAGCCTACAAGCTAGCACTGCCTCCTGCTCTATCCAGGCTGCACAATGTATTTCATGTATCCTTGCTTAAGAAATATGTACCTGATTTAACACATGTACTTAATTGGGATTCATTGCAGGTTTTGGATCTAGGGGTAATCGCGGTTGAGCCTATAAGGATACTAGAAACCTGCAAGTTGCACTTGAGAAACCGTGAGGTTTCACAATGCAAGGTCTAGTGGGACCAATATTCTGAAGAAAGTGCCACTTGGGAGAATCTGAAGATATCCAGACTACTTTTCCGCATCTGTTTGACTGATTTTTAAGAATATGTTTTTGTTATAGTGTTAAATTCAGTTTTTCTGTAAAGTGTAGATAAGAAAATCCTGTAGATAAGCCTACAACTAAATATTGGGACTAAGATACTTTTTGATTAGTAGTTACTGTTGAAGATTTTGTTAATGAACCTGGAAAATCTGTCGTTTAAGCAGTAATGTGTTATGTCTACAGATTATGTGACTGATTTTCTAGATATATATATAAGGGTTGTTGTGACCTTTATGATTCAGCTAAAATGATATTGTTACAAATTCTAAGCTGATTTGAAATATATTTATGCAAAAATGAATGATGGGTTTAGTTTATCTATTTATCCTGAAATCATCGAGACGATGATTATTCTAAGGGGTGGAGTATGTAACATCCCAAATTTCTAGTAAGTTAAATTAACTACGGTTACGTCTAATCAGGATTAGACGAGATCATCATTGTGTGTAAGAATTCATTTGGTTTGTCGTGTCATGACCCACAGCTTCTGCTGCGGGGCATGACACTGCTGAATGGGTAACCCCGCACCCACCTTGATGATCCTTCCTAAACATGATTAGGCCTTGATCATAGGTAAAACAATTCATAAATGATAACAAATCTTTTGGTTATTTGTATTTTGGTTACTTTATTTTAATCGGTTTAGTCATCTTTTGTTTTGTTCGAATTTTGCAATGACCATAATAATAACTGCCTCTGTTTTATTTGACGATGCTATGTCAAGCCAACTTTATGAGAATATTTGAATTATTATTTACGGACTTGGTGATTTTCGTTTATTGGAATGTTTCGTATGGAACGTGGAAATTCAAATAATTATTATTATAATATATTGTTGGTAATATGTGGACTTGTATTATGATGATTAATTTTAACTTAACCATTAAGTTGGATAACAACTTAAATAAAATAAATGCAAATTAATTAAAATTAAAAAAAATGCAATATTAATTTGTAAAATTAGTAATATATATTCTAGATGTAGATTCTAGAAGGATTTGATGTAAGTCAAAAGTTATATTAAATATATATTAATTTTAATATTTAAAATTCGTGGGTTTCGTAAAGCGAAACACCTTCACATAGCACAAGTATGTGGCATGCATTAATGCATGTGCCAACATTGGGAAGCCCAAAAATTCTCGAATATGTTGCCCAACTATAGTTTCTTTCATTATATTTTTTTCTTTTATTTCTCCTTGTCTATTTTCATTCTTCCCTTCTGGGATACCTGCGTGAGTTTTGGAGGAAGGAAGGATTCAACTTGTTGGAGCTGGAAGAGTAAGAGGTTGTTGATTCTGGGTTTACTTCAGGCATGAATATCTTCTCCCTTCTCTGTTGCATTATTTGTAAAAAAATGAGGAAATACACATTTTATTTTAATGGCAATCAAAGGAATTTGTGGACAACTTTTGATTTAATTGCTTGGAGATGAAATTTGAAAAGGAAATTGATGGATTATGTATTCTCTTAAGTTTTCTTTGTGTGGTTTTAGCTAAACCCAGAAAAAAAAAATGCAGATGGGGTTTTGGGTTTTGATCTGCAAAAATAAAAATAGAATGAAAGTTAAAATTCCTTCTTTGCATTAAAATAAATTGTACCCAAAAAGAAAAGAGTTGGGTTTTTCCTGTACTGGAAGAAGGAAAACGTTTTTGTGAATTTGTGTGTTTCAAATCAATTTGTGCTTGTGGGTTTTCATTTTTGTTAACAAAAATTTGATTGTGTGTTTTCTGTAAACAAATCGATTTGGGTATACAAATCAATTTGCATAAATGAATCGATTTGGGTAACCAAATCGATATGGATATGCAACTGGTTGGGGTTTTGTATTTTTTTTCCTTCTTGGCTGTTATATGCAGGTCTGATTTTTAATTTATTGAGATCTTTTGAATGAAAATTTGTGGATGTCAAAGCTCTTGCATGGGGCTGCATTTTCCAGAAATTTTTACTATGGGCATCTAAATCGGTTCATGTATAAATGAGGGTGTGTTGTTATGTGTGAATAACTACAAAAAAAAAATGGCATTTAGCCTGTAACTTCCAACCTGGCAATATGACTTGGATTCTTGCATGGCTGTGAAAAAGAAATTGCTTGTCTTGGTAAGGGCATGAAAGCCAGGACAACTTGACCAAGTTGTACCAAGGAGTAATTGGTGGCATGATTGGGTTTAATATAATGATATTTTATGAAAGAAATTATTAGCTATTCTTTTACTAGAAAGAGTATGTTTAAATGATGTAATCATGGTGTTTTTACATTGTTTAGTTGGGTTGTTCATATATATAAGAAAAATGTGTTTTGATTGTTTGGAAAAATATATTGTACATTTTATAGAGCTGCTCATTAACTGGAAATAATATGTTTTATTTCTCTTATTAATGAAGTTCTTGTACGATATATAGAGAAAATAATATGTTTTATTTTCTTTATTAATGTGTTCTGGATGTTTTGTAAAGGATATGTTTTAATTTCCGTATTTCTTGTACGATTTTATAGAGTTGTCATTAACTGTAAATAATATGTTTTATTTCTCTTGTTAATGATGTTCTTTGACGTTTTATAGAGCTTCTCATTGACTGAAAATATTATGTTTTATTTTCTTTGTTAATGATGTTCTTGGATGATATGATGAGCTGCTCATTACCTAGAGAGAATATGTTTAATTGGTATTTGGAAATGTTGATTTTGAGACAGTTTTGTTAAGTTGCTCGTTGATTGGAGGGTAAGTAAAATAATATTTAAATCTATACCATGTAAAGCATGATTTGCTTGTGGTTATAATCTGAATTCGGATGTTGAATGATTATGGTTTGATTACTTTTTTTGTGATGGTAACTTATTAAAAATAAGAAAAAAAGTACTCTTCTTAATCATATTGTTCCTACGATTTATGTAAAATTTTAAATGTCAAATATTTATTGTTTGAAGCTGAAATAAGGATGTCTTGATCCTTGTGATTAGAGGGAAACATGATCGCTGAAATAGAAATTGGTTGTTCTATTTGTGTGCATTCATAACTGTATCTTTATGGAAAACATGTAGTAATACATTCTCAGCTGTATTACCATGTGCTTGTTGATAAAACAACATTTATATCTTTCATATTTTATTAAATAATTACATCAGAAAATGGAGGCAATATTCATGCCAGTTCATTTTGAACTGACATCATACCACTACTCCAGTCTTGCAGGACAATTAGCCGTCACATTCGGATATGCGGAAACTCATGTCTTGAGAAGTTTTATCGTAGCATGGATCTAAATGAGTTACTTGGATTTCAATTTGTAGAAGGATGATATCCTAGAATTTTGACTGAATTTATTGGGATCTTGGACCCATTGTTAATATTCAAACCTCACTATGTGAGAGTTACAGTATCAGTTATATATTTTTCCTTAACGACATATGTAATTTATGTTTTTAATAAAGAGATGATTACTTTGTATGTAATAATATCTCAATATGAGTAAATGATAAATACTAGAATTAAGAAGTCTTACTTATCATAAATTGTTAAATATATTTATTTGATATTTACCAATGTATGAAGCCAAAAATTGGACAATTATTATAACATTCAATTGTCTTTTAATTTCTAAAGTAAATAGCTATTTAGTGGCATAGTTGATCAGAGGAATAATTAAATATATATTAATATATATTTAATTCGGCCTTTCGGTAAACTTGACATTAATTTGTTAAGATTGTAAAGCCTAATTTTTAGAGGATGAAAGAGTATCATTATAAAAAGGTAATTTAAGGTTAAAAATCAAACATCAGGAAAAGAGAAACTAGATAGGAAGGTAATTAGATGAAAAGATCCATTAGGCATATTAAGGGATAAGTACATGCAGAATGCTGAAATAGTTACATTTCAGCATAACGAATGTACTCATCTCATAATGATCCTAATTGGCCTTGGCATCTATCTCGATATAAACTCTTGCAAGATAAGTTTAATTGGAAATAAAGTAAATACAAACTATAAGATCTAGATAACAGTGAAAGGGATAGTTGTGAGGTGGCGAAAGACTTAAAACTCATAAGACTAGTGTGTTGTCTTGAGTTTAGCTGTAACCTGCATGGCGGATAACTTTGGCCAAAGTAATGCATTGATGGTTGTGCATTGTCTGATCACCTAGTCCTCCAATTAAAAAAATTGTCAGTAACCTGATCATGGGAAGTTGAACACTGAACATGAGGTAGGCAATGGTCAGATACCAGAATACGAAGTTGGGAAACTAGCTTCGTGGTAGACCCAAGGACTTTCACATGGTTCCCATGACCTGATAAAGGTTGAGCCAAAATGCTAGTAAGCATTGTCACTCAAAGTAGTGACAAAGGGAGATCGTGGAGATCTGGATACACCCTTCTCAGCCGCACATGGCTTACATGGATGTTGTCAGATAGATCAAAAGAACAAATCTGATTTAATGAATTTGATTAAATTAATATGTATGATTGCAGCTGTGTAATTTGTTTTTATGCAAGTCTCGTGTAGTTTTCCTAGTTGCATGTGCAAGTGTGAGTGTGATCTAATCCAACCCCACTGTGAGTTCCCTCGTGTCTCTTGACACAAAGATAACAAGTATAACTATAGAGTAGAAAACGTACTCAACACAATAGTAATAGTGATGGTGTAATGTGCTTCAGTTGTGTGACCATTACCAAACTTATTTGTCCCTTGAAAATTGTTTGACAATGATTGGAGTGTGTGTTACACTCATTTTAAGATTACATGGTAATATGACTTATTATAGAATGCACAACAACTAAAAAGGAATATAAGGTTCAATATTAAGAGATATTCTGATTAATTAACTTCCAAAATGTAACTATGAAATATCATAATAATGTATTGGTACTCACAACTGATGTAGATAACAATATGTTACTAGATCAACATACACTAGAGGAGAGATTTGACTTAGTTGTATAAAGTGATGCTTTTAGAGAGGTTTCAGGTGCACAAATTGGATAAAATAGGGGTAATGAACCTATTTGTATAGCTTCATTTTTTAAATCGTGACTGGAAATTTGCTATGGTACAAAACTGATCCTAGGAATGTTTATACGGTCATAATGGACCTACTTGGAATGGGTAACTACAACTTCAGTTGTAATCCCTTTAATGGTTTAGGCCCATACATATGTCTCATTTTCAAACCCTAAGATGTCACGCAATCTTGAACACCATTGTAAAATTCAAGACGAGAATGGAACTCAAACCCATAACCATGGGTGGAAAGCCATGTTGCACAAGGATAGGTTATTGTCTGGGTTGATTAGTGAATATTTGTGCACCACCTACGATCAACACTTCTTCGTAAGTATGCCTCAAGCCACACAAGAGTTCTCCACCAAGCATGTGATATCTAGATTAATATAACTAGTTGACAACTTTAATCACATTGAATATGTCTTGAGATGGAAATGTAGCTCTTGCTATGACATTGTAGTAGGGCAACTTACTAAGTGCTTGGAAATGAGGTACATTGAACTCCACTTTACCTGTGTTGAGTTTGAAAATTCCATAACTTATAGTATTGATTGTACCTAAGTAGATGTGCATCGGCTTTGAGAATCTTCACTCGAGACTTGGGTGTCTTTTGAATGTATTGGTGTAATGACACGCTGCCAGGTGATTATCAAGTTAGTAACATGAGCATGATGTTACCATCTATGCTTAAAAATAGGGAAATCCGAAGGTACAATTTTCAAATGTAAAGGTAATGACTCGGGAAGATGTAAAGATCCAAAAAGTATATATTGCAGATTGCAAAACAAAGTTGGAATACATATCGGTCTAAAACCGTACATGGGGAGCCAAGCACTCTAGAAATTGTTATACTCTGGAGCCCTACTATACATTATTGTTAAGATGCCAAAGGAGGAACTAGAGTGGATGAAGTGCATGGAAGTTAACATCGTGGTGGAGTAGAGGTTAAACATTGATTTGATGTATTCCACTATTAGAAAAGTAGTGTACAACACAATTAGTGTGCACTTGATATAAGCCCCTTTAGAGTTTTTGAGAGAGTAGGAAGGATAACCTACAGAAGTAACTAAGTTAGTTCATAGACATGTGGGTGACCCCACTTAGCTCACTATTGAAGACATAGTCATGACCAGTAGTTTCAAAATTGATGAGTAATATTAAACCAAAGTTGAGTGTCTATATAGTAACTTTGTTCTTATTAAGCCCCCAGGTCATGTGACCTTGTACATGCTTGAAAATGGGGGAAGTTAGATCTCTTTGACTTGGATTGAGTAGTTTTAGACTTGTAATAGTTATTGCTCTACCCATGTTCTGTGCAACTAATGTATGGAGTATACTAGAAGAGCCTTGAAGTATTTTTGTGGCATGTTATCATGCTTGTAAACTATGTAATTTATTTTTGAAGAGTGTATAAGTGAGTTATGAAAGTGATATTGAATTACTTATATGAGACATTTCGTAGGTGAAATATCTATGATAACTGCCGACCCTAGGAAGATGAAACAATACAATAAGGTTAGGACCATATCGAATTGTAATTAGAGTTGGAAGATAAGAAGGGGTAGGACTATGTTGAAGTCGGTTAGGTTTGTATAATTTATCCTGACCAAATTATATGAGTCTATGGACCCTGTAAGAACCATGCTGATGTGAAACATGTAATTTGTCTGGATATGATGCACACAAATAATTTATTGCTTTGATTAATTAATCATTCTTTTATATGTGACGGATGATAAAGCATGTGGAGACGAGCAGTGCCAAGAATAGAGCTATAGAGATTTACTCGTGTGTGACTTAGGATGCGATTGCATTTGTCATTAGAAAGGGAGCATAACCAAAGGATGGAATGGTTACCACCATTTGGAACCTGTACCTACATTAGAAGGGGTCTACGCATTGTAAATAAAAACTGGCATAGACTAGAGAGTCTGGTATCCAAAGCTTGATTCTCCCTCAAAGTTTGAGCAGCATCACTAGTTAAGACTTTAAACTTATATGACAGATTATTTCCTGATGAGTCAATATGTGGTCACGTGCAATGAAATGATTTCAAATGGCCCTTTAACACATCAAATGTGGATAATTGGATAGCACCCTCAAAATATATTTAAAATATCCTCACTATTTTAGGTTGTAGACTATCAACACAAGGTAACACCACTTTTGATTTGTAACAAACTCATACTACATAGACATAACCATATAAGAGATTAAATCAACATTCTTTCTTATTAAATTTATGGAGTTTGTTTCTTGTGTCAAGGGCAAGCTCAGATGATCAAGTGGTGACCAGAATGTGACTCTCACGAGTTGAGAATCCCAGATGCAATGTTCGTTATCCAATGTTGCAACAAGTGTAATGTGGTACTAAAGGCAATATGAGAGCTCGTGAGGAGTGTTGCTAAACACATATATTGGTAACAGACATTGTGCTTTAATATATGGATAAATGACAATGCATCGAAAGTACCAGTATGGCACTAAGACCTTAATAACGTTAATATGCCAAGATATGGTGGGATCTTGGGCAGTGGCAAACTTGATGAACCAGATCCTAGATGAACCTTACATAATTATGTAGATAAGTTAAATGCATATGGAATGCCACAGAGACATGTGAGAATGTTTATTTAACAGAGCCAATATGTGAACATGAATGGAGTTGAACAGATTAGCTACTCAAACAAAGGAAATGTGTCTGAACGATTCTAGCACGAAGATTTGGGTTTCAAAATCCAGGAAAGCATGCTACCTGTGAGGCAAGTTTCAAGCCTAAGGTACAACCAAAGGCTTACAAACATTTCATAAGTCATGTTATGATTAGAAACATGATTTTAAATCGTGTAAATGTCCAATCCCAAATTTAAAGCTCTATGTAAGAAATGTAATTGCATGTGGCACTAAATTGTTACAAGGATTCCTGCAATGTGTGATTGAATCATTTTTCCAACACATTTTTGCAGACTAGCTCCAAGATATTGGCTTTCTCCCGTTAAATAGTCATGTCGGAAATAATACAATATATATCTTGCTCAAGACAACACATAAGGGGTATCAATTTCATTAGGTCCTATCAACATTGGAAATTTTTTAGCATATCAGTACATCATAATAATTTTTAATGGTTCTACGAGGCTAAATAAAAAAAAATTGACACATCATAGTAACTTAAAAAATAAAAGAGAATATTCTTGGGAGTTTTATTCTCACACGGATTCCTTTTGTGCCAAAGTCAAAACTTTGTCAATATAAATTTAAAACTAAATCAATATCATGGAAATTATTATTTAACCTCTAACCCACACCAACAATTAATATACACACAGATATAGTTCTACTTATAACTATATACATATAGAGCACATAAATAAACTAATTACACACACACACACAAAAACATTTTAGCAATGTGCCTAGTGCTCATGCCAATGATCTAAATGCCTGATTCCCAGACTAAGATCTGTAAATATTTGTCAGGTGCTCATGGGGCATTTTTTTTCTAAATATCTCAGCATTCCAACTCCTTCATCTGGTAGATACACTCCTCCTTACAATATCGCCAAACAGTAATCCAGGCATTATGTGGCATTTCTACTACTACTACATACTCTTTAAAAGCAATATATATAATCATATCGAGCTAAGATGTAATAATTCCATTTTTAACTAGCATATATTAGTATTTCTCCAGATGTCTTGGTAATTCCAATGTTTGACATTAGATATCAAAATAGAATGTCTCTTCTTATAGTCTTGGCGTGTCCCAAATATTCCAATTAATCATGTCAAAACTCGCACTTCTATAAAACAAACACGCAAATAAATGGGAGATACTACTCACTTGTTCAGATATGAAATTTCTATCTTTGATCTATTACTTTGATATGTTGGGCTCTCCACATGGAACATTCAACTTTAACATAGGCTCGGGGGGTATCCTTTGACTTATTATAACCTATATTGGATCCATGGACATCAAATGACATATTTACCTTTATTATCCTTCTAAAGGCATTGGGAATATGAGCCTGACACATGTCCTAATGTGGGTCATAGACTTTTGTCAACAATGCAATCAAATTTCATTTCCATGGTTTAGACCTATAGCTTTGATCCCAAGAGGACATTTTTTCCAAATTTAAAAAAAGATTGTCCGAAGGGTCCACAGTTGATTGAGGGCTAATTTGACTTTTCCCTTATCGAGCTTGCGGGCCATTTACAGACCTAGTTATATCCTCTTAGAATGTTATTACACAACAACCAAAATCCAGGATGTAAGGGTTCACAATAGGTCTGACTATTCTAATCCCTTTGGGACATGTGTGACAAACTGCCACGTGTCACAATGTGTGCAGTCAAACCAGAACAGATGTGTACCACATGTGTGAACTGATGTCAAGAAGTAATCTGACTAGTATAATCACACCCATCAGAACCGCTAAGATGGTAGGACAACCACCATTTGATAACCAGGGACATCTAGAAAGAGGATGTGCATGATGACAACGCAATGGTGTAGAGAATTTTAATGCAAATTGGGGCAATAAACAACATTTGAGCAAGAATGCATAGTGTAAAACAACATAGTAATACACAGAGAAACAGTACCAACCATGTCATGACTCCATAGGAGAACAAGTATAGTAAACAACATAGTAAATCTTGTTATAATCCATAGTAGCAATCACAACGAAGTAACAATCAAGCATGTCATAAACCATTGTAAAAATATTAGTAGTAATCAATAGAGTAGTAAGAGTCAAGTGTGTCATAAGATAGAGTAGCAATAGAAGAGCAGTAGTAGAAATAGTAATGTATAGTCAAGAAAACATTAATATGTAGAAACATAGTCACAGTGTAGGCATGGAGCCACAAACATGGGACACCCACGGTGTCACAAGACAATCATAATAGAAAGAATTATATGTGTTATATTCAGACAAAGGACACGTGTATACACACAAGATAAGCATAGTAACCATGAACATGGGAGACTCATGGATGTCACAAGACAAGCAAGGCACTTTAGGACAATATAGAGTAAGGAAATAGTCATTCACATCAGATAATTAGACATAGAGCAATAAACATGGGACATCGCATAGTGTCAGCAATCAAATCAAGTGATCCATATAAGCAAGTATATAGTAAACAATAATAATGTTGAAACGAAGCATAGGCAAGAGTCAAGTCTAAGCATTGCAGTTAAACGATACAGTAGTGATACTCATATTATCTCAAACAATATGCAATAAACACTAAGTAGTGAGAATCAATACGTGATGAAGAAAGTGTAAAATAACAAGGATTTTGAAAGCATATATAGTCAGATATGTTAACATGGGGGATAAGTCACGCATAAGAGTCAATTTAAGGATAGTCAATCTGGCTTCGATGATCATGTATCAACCAAATATACCAAATGTGTGTCTTGCATCAAGCTCAATATACCTCATGAATGCACATGTACTGTAAATAGTATAGTAAAAAGGATATGTAATCCAAACAAATGTGACAAAAAACATGTATAAAGTAACAAGCTAATAAAACCATAACTATTTCCTCATTTCATATTTTTGCACATATATGAATGCTTTTGTATTGTGATTATTTGAGTGTTTTTAGTTGTTTTGAAAATAGTTATGCACAAAAAATATGTAACACAAGAACTACCCAATAAGAGCCTTATATAAAGGTACATCACACTCATATGGTAAAGGAGGCGCATACCACTAAGTGTCAGAAGAGACGAAGAATGCTCGTGTATAATGTGTGCATAAAATGTAGCATGTGTCATAGAAAACATAGGGTGGGAAGACCCATGATGGGTATTATGCGTAGAAATTGATCTAGTCAGAGGCCTATAAAATGTGTTTTGCGAGCAGATTGTCACTTGAATGACTATGTAGAAGGTTGAGCAGAGCGTGAAAAGCTAAAAGTTGTTTGTGAACTATAAGACCTATCAATCAAAGTGTGAGGGGAGAACACTATATAGACAAAAGGGTTAGCCACATATGGAATAAGTGTATTAACAAGAGAAGCATGTAAACCATCCGTATGTGGCATGGAAAGATCAATAACACAAATGTCAATAATGATAGAAGTAATTGCAACAAGTACGAGAGTGAGAAATAGTTATAGATGAAGTCAAGGCTATAAGAAATATGCAAGAGACTTGGTGCCAAGAGGTTTGTCAATATCAACCTCAATAAGAGGGGGAAACACAAGGCTAACCACAAGTAAAAGAGGTGATATAAAATCATTAGGAGCAATAGAATCATATTAAGGTGTACACAAAGTAACATATGTAAGATTAACATGAGCGGTATCATGCATACAAGATGTAACCAATATAGAATAGACAAGTGCATCATTTGTAGTAGAAGTAAGATCAAAAGAAACGATTGTAGTCATTTTCATAGCATGAGATGGGGACTTAAGCATGTGTAAAGAAGTATGTGTAAAATGCATAGTCATTGTAGCATTATGAAGGAGGTATGGGTTGCCCCCAAAGATATAAGCACCATAGATGTAACAATAATGGGTATAGCCGTAACAGATGAGGCACTAGGTATAGGTGAAGGTATAACATTATGAACTAAGGGGTTAGCACCACTTGAAGGATCAAGAGACACGTCGTCAATAGGAGCATGTAAATTATTTGTAAAAAAAATAGGATTCAGAAGTGCATCATGAGAAACAGTAGTAATGTGTTTTATCAATGCAAGAGAAAGATGTTCAGCGTAAGCAATGTCCTCGTTATTATGTAGAAAGGCAATTATCATAAATAGGCACATTATGACTAAATTTAGATTCCATTATAACATTATGTATAGCAACAAGATTTTCAAGTGTATCATTGGTTATTTCCATTTCAATAGAAGATAAAAAAGTATCACCGAGTTCAAGATCATGATAATTGTTGTTAGAATTATCATCACAATTACACCCATCAATACTAGTCAAGCAAAAATTAAAAACTTCTTGAGAACAGAGGCCACATATGCAAGAGATTTGTTAGGATGGATTCATGCATTTTGAAAGACTCCATGAATGATATCCTTACATGTGGGATTAAGTTAAATATATTGAAGGAAAGAAATGATGGGTGCATGGCAAGAAACCTTAACAACAATGAAATATACGAATGTAACTTCATCAAATAAATTCATATCATTGAAAATGGAAGTTATGGTAAGGGGTGTAGTCAGGGGGATTTGTGTGCCTAGAAATACATCATAGATAATGTCGTTACATATGGGATAAAGTTTAATGAACTCAAGGAATGACATGGTATGTTCCTCAAAACAAGCCCTGATATCACAATATAAGAGAAAAGTATCCAAGTAGATAAGGAATCATACAGTAATCAGTAAATGGAAGGTTGATAGTCAAGAGACCCTAGAAGATAAAACCCAAAAGTGATTTTCAAAAAGCGGCCATCATGAAATTATTAAAACAACCATTTATGAAAATAAATAGTGAATTTAACGAAACCAAAAAAGGTATTTTGCAATCTAAATATCTAGAATAAAAACCTTTAAGGAATTTGCAAAAAAGTGTATATTGTTCTTATTATACCCATTGTTAAATTCGTAAACAAATGTTGGAGGGTCCCTTTCCCATTCTCTTGGAACACAACAGTGTGTCTTAGTTCCCAAGAGCCACATAACCATCAAGATGCCTCAAGCGCTCAGCAAAAGTCAAACACGAGTTAGCAGGTCCCTTTTCCATTCACCCGGGAAACAACAGGGGTTTTATGTGCCTAAGAGCCACATAACCAACACAAACGGCCACAACCAGCGTCAAGTGCCCACCTAGAGTCAAACACAGGTGGGTTGGACACAACTAACCCACTTTACCCCCCTCCCACATCTCAACGGTTGATTATGTCCTTATTACTAAAAAATAGTACTTTTGAATTTTTAAAAATTATGCTATAAATTATGCCAAACAAAAAGAGGCTTTCATTTGATATATAGAAAATAATAAAGCTTCAGAGTTTGAAAATAAAATCATTATTTTTAAAATATGCAACAAAAAGTGATTTTGTAGTTAGGAAGCCCTAAAACGAAACCCAAAAGAAAGAATTGACCATCAGACCCTTGGAAAAATTGTGAAAACCAAATTTAGGGCATGCAATAGATAGATATTTGAACACAAACCTTAGAAGATTAATAAATCTGAAAGCAAAGATGAGGGAGAAATCCTATGACAACTAAGAGCTGAGTCAAATGATATATTTGATTCAAGAGTTGGGTTCACCAAATATTTACACCCTAATTAAATTATGTTATGAGATGTGTACAACAATAAAGATGATGTCAGGGTTTACAAGTAGAGATTATTTTAATCTAATCAATCTACAATTAACCATTTATAACCAAAATAATGTATTAATAGTGGCAACAATTGATAGATGATAAACAATAGCTTAAATACACAAGAGGAGATGAAACTTAGTTGTACATGATGGAACAAAGAAACTTCAAATGTGTAGACAGTGAAAAAGACTAATTCGAACCTGGAAATGCTCCTATATCAATTATGGAACTAAAAACTTAGTAGGCGCAAGACTATAGAAATGTTGTAAGGCCCTAACTAGAAGTGTACGATCTTAAACCCTATCACCGTTGGGCTCTACAACTTGTGTGTTTCATTTATCTGAAAATGGCATTTGTTGTATTCAATCTTGTTCACACATTTTCGAGGTGAATTGTAAACACTTTCAACAAAGTGGAAACCCTAGAAACCTACAATACTTTTCATCAAAGCATTAGCAAACCAAAATGAAAAAATATATGCGTGGTGAGGTTAGACTACCCTTGATAGTCAACCTAGCCAAACCAATCCAAGTGATGCGCTACATGCCCTCATGTAGAATCGAGCCTCGTGTAATTCTGTTAGGTGCATATGCAAGTGTTAGTGTGATCTCAGCAAACCCCTTATAGGTGCCCTCGTGTCTCTTGACACAAAGATAATAGGCTAACTATAGAGTAAAGAATGTATCGAGTGCAATAGCAATGTGGTGGTGTGTGTTTCAACTACATGACCTAACCCTTTGTTCCTTAAACCCGTTTCACAATGTTAAGAAATAACTTTATGACCTTTGTATGCTTAGAAATAGAAGAAACTAGACTCTTTAACTTTGTTGAGTGCTTCAAACCTATAGTAAGGACTACTCTAAATGATGTGCCACTAATTTAAGAAGATTTAAGAGAGCCTTACAAGCTTTTAGAGTGGTATTTGCAATAGTAGCTTATACAAGTATCAAGGGAGTTATAAATTGATATTGATTTGTTTATATTACCTTCCTCAAAGGAAATATTGTAATAAGACCAAACCTATGAAGATGAAACGTCACAATAAGGATACTCAAATTGAAAACAAAGTCGAAGAATGTCAAAGGTTATTACTGTACAAGTCAACCAAGACCGAATTTGATATCTTGACCAAATTGTATGGTCTAGGACAATGAACTGTACAGTCCAAGGTAGAAGAATTGTGATGAAAAACATAAATTTGTAACATATTGCATATGGATAGACTACCGCTTTGATTAATTAACATTTTCTTAATTTATGACAAAATATAAAATAAAGTGAATAAGTTACAAATGAGCTAGTAAGGCACATTAATTAGATTTTGAATGTGAACATTTGTCGAGCATAGCCAACCTTGGCATTGCAAAAAGACAAATTACCAAATTTTAGTGTCTACACAAACCCACCAATATTTCATATATTGAAATATTTTCCAATATTTCATATACTGAAATATTTTCCAATATTTGTCTACTTAGCATTTTTTCCGTTGTCTTGTATCACATAAGTACACATCCATGTCATTTATTTTACCACATTATGGTTCCAAATTGTCCAAGAGAGGAGAATTGTGATACAAAACAAAAAATTGTAGCATATTGCACATGGAAAGTTTTTTGTTTTGATTAATTAACATTTTCTTCATTTTCAACAAAACAGTGTAAAGTAATAGTTCCAAAAGAACTACAAGTGATATATTAATTGGATTCTGAACATGAGCATTTATCTTAGCAAGGAAACTTAACCAAACTTGACATTGCAAAAAGACAAATTATCAAATTTTAGTGTCTACACAAACCACTAAAATTTCTTTTACTAAAATATTTTCCAATATTTGTCCGCTTAATATTTTTTCCTGTCTTGTATCACATTAGTACACATTCATGTCATTTATTTTACCACATTATGGTTTCAAAGCTAATATTTTCTTCAAAATGCTCAAGGAGCTGTAAGGAAGCGGAACTCTTTTTTCCCAAGAAACGACTGTCCATGGTTGAAAATCTTCACATTTTTCTCCACTATTGCAAACATATTTCTCACTTCTACGTTTGCTAGGAGGCACAGCTTTAAAATCATCAAATCTTATGCCTTGGGCCAAAGGCAACCCTCGCCAATTATAATAAATTCGACCTATGGACCTAATCATTCCTTCGCTAGAAAAGAAAATCTTGAAAGCATTCTTCAAATCTAATTAGAGCATCGTTCCCATTATCTTATCCACAACTCTTATTATATTTCCATTGAGAAATTTCTTGAGATCTTTTAAGAACACTCTTACCAATTTTAAAGCCCAATAATAAGAATGCTCATACTACATAGATTTCCATAAGAAACAGAAGAAATGCATTCATGATAACCTTCACTTTATAGAGCCAATGAATGATTTGATGAAACACGTTAAATTGTTGTTTGGATTCATATTTTTGCAAAACATATACTTTTCATCACCTTTTGAGGTTAAAATATGGAAAGAGATGGCCACTTGAAAGAACAGAAAAATCAGTCACTGCAGTTATTGGATTGGAAAAATACTTCCAATGATATAAAGTTGAAATCAGTAACACGTCTATCAGCCTTTCAGTCCAGTGGTATGGAGGGGCACTTACAGCATGCTGATCAGCATCCCTCATGTTTAACTGGTCTCCATGTTAATGAGATGTGGCCAAGGAGTTGACCTTCAATGGATCCACAAGCACATGGCAGTACAAAAATGTCAAAAGTTAAACAAGATCAAAGCAAAAATGCTTAACCTCCATTGTGATGGATCATCCTCCACAATTCATAATAGCGGAAGCAATGAACTTTATAGTGGAGAAACAATATAATACTAGTACAACTTCACTGTGGAGAACTAATATAACACTGGTACATGTTCACTGCCCTACTGCAAAAATGTTATAAACTTAGGCCAATTTACAATACATACAAAATCGTTCTGGTCACGTACATAATCAGATACATTCCAATTACAGTAACCATGCAACCAGAACATCTGCCTGTCTTCAGTGGTATCAATGCTTCCAGTTCATTCGATGAAATAGTCAATGCCTCCACTTGTTGGCCTGTTACAAGTTTTTAAAGTACAAATAAAGTCTCAGATATACTTTGATCATCTTAAAATGCGGGAGATAAAGACTAACACTATTGTCAAATGCTCGTAAACATGAGTTTCAACTTTCACAACAGGAAGTGGGAGAGTGCATTATATTCCAAACAAAGCATACTGTTTATCTTTATAACCATCCATGTTAATAGCATCGATGTGATATTTGTCAGAACATACTGCCTCAGAAAACAAATCCATTATAAATTATTTATTTAATCCCTTTTCCTGTTTTTTTCAACAGATACTTGATATTTAATACAAAAATATTTGACTCCACGACCCCCCTTGTGGAAGCCACAAGGGGATTTATTTCCATTTTATTTATTTTTCATTTTTTGTACCACCCCTTGGTTTCAATCTGATTACCAAACTCTGGAATAAACCAGACTTTGACAAGTAACCTACACCCAAAGTAAAGATGCCAGCAGTGAGAAGCATTGTCTTGCCCTCCCAAAATTGACAGAAGGGAACCCTTACAAAGCTTATATTGAGGATGAGACATGTTGAAGTGTTGGCTTCGAGAGGAAATCGATATTGTGAATATATGTTTATATGAGACATGCTGATGTGTTGCCTTGGAGCAGTGAAAAGGAAAATTGATGGAAGAGATCGATGGTGTGTATAGCTTTGATCAAAAGGGACAACAACTACTTTCCCAAGACATTTATTATTGCATAGCCAAGAAAAAAGAAAATCACCCATGTTCCACCAAGTACTCTTTCACAAGGAAGGGGAAACATGGGAACGCAAAGAAAGGGGATGACTGGAAGTTCCTTCAAAATCCTAGGAGAAAGGAAATGGCCAAGGGTTGTACCAAAATAGTTGAAAGAAACTGAAAAGTATAAAAAATCATTAAAATGGCCAAATATGGAGCAATCATTGGTTTGATCATAAATAATAGCATATACAATGTTAAAATGAAAACAGGATAATAAACATACATCAGAGTGTCACGAGAATGCAAAAACAAAAAACTTAAAATGGCCATCACAATATGAAGCATCTAGACTCTTATAGAGCTAAGAGTATGAGCAAATGATTGAAATGACAGACTTGGGTCAAAACAGAAGTAGTACTAGTAACTCTAGACAGTAGTGCTAGTAAATCTACAAGAGTCGAGAAGTAAAACAGAATTTGTAGTAAATGATGTATGCTGCAAAGCAAATTGATGGAAAGCAGCAGCTCAAGTTTGTACGCATCAAAAAATGGAATCATTTTGGTTAAGGTTTAGTTTTCTTTTTGCTTTACCATTTTTTTTAAGTTCAATGTTTTAATTTTATTTAGGGCGGACAAGTACCCGTGGAGGACAGAAGGGGGACGTGATGGGGACATCTCTATCACATCCCATTCAAGGGGGACAACACAGGGATGTCCCCACCATGTCTCGTCCCTGTTGAACATAGGAGGATATTTTCAATTGAAGATAGGATGGGTCTCGCAGGCGACGACTATGTCTACATCTACATTTCTTCGTCTTATTCAGCCATCAATCGATTGGATAAACTTTTTAACCTAGGTAGCCGGTACATACCCTGCAGGTCATGGGTACGGGTACAGTATGTACCCGGTACGCAATATGGATACAGTACGCCGGGGGTACGCTCTGGGTACGTCCAGCCGTACCCGGGTATGTCTGGGTGCTTCCCAAGAAGTACCCAGACGTACCCAGGTACTGCTGGACGTACCCTGGCCGTACCCACGGAAAACCCACAGTAAAAACAGCAAAAAAAATAATTA
Source organism: Taxus chinensis (assembly GCA_019776745.2). NCBI lineage: Eukaryota > Viridiplantae > Streptophyta > Pinopsida > Cupressales > Taxaceae > Taxus > Taxus chinensis. Next base: position 735,581,565 of record CM034152.1, on the reverse strand, counting down.
AATTAATTTTTTTTTTGGGGGGTCAATAGATCGGATTACGTAAATGATTCAACTGTGGTAAAACTTCACAGAAGTACCTAAAACAATGGCTGAAACTGCAACAGTTGAGACGAGTTTGGGTAATGTAGGATCAAAAAACACAGTGGCAGAATCTCCACAAGCAGACTAATGCAGGAATAATAAGAGAAACCCCCAGGGAATCTGAACTGCCAAATTTGAAGGGAGCTGGTAATAGCCAGAATTCCAGTCCAGTTATGTGATTTTTTATTATTTATGTTAATAATTGGACATTGTAACATTTGGAATTTGAACAATGTACTTGTTCGAAGTTCGATAACACTATTATATTCTGGCCAAGCTTCATGAACATAAAATAGAGAAGTTGCATGCAGAAAACAAGGAAATGGATAAGACATTACAGCAACATGACAAGATGGTTCAGCAATTGGAAAAGCTGAAAATCGAGAATGAGACTAAGCAATAAGTAAAGTGTTTGAGGGTGAGATTAAAGACCACCTTTAACACCATAATGGGTCTGCTTTGACTGCATTCTCGTGTAGAGTAAGCTTGGGCCACACTCTTAAGATTTAAACCTGGGTCAGTCTCAAATGTGCGGCACGTTTATTACACCAAAGCATTGTAAGTTTTTCGCTGGGGATATGTGCTGCTTTATTGTGGTGGGGGGAATTTAAAATTTTAAGCATCAGTTATGTTCTTACAACTGTCCCACATTATCATTACACAAAGTTACATTCTTACAACTGTCCCCCATTTATCATTACACAACAAACCCTTGAACATGTTCATGTATCATTTTTTAATTTTGGTATTATATTTATATTCTTATACAATACCTTGTTTGGTATATAACACTGTCCTCGTGATGCAGCACGTTCATTACACCAAAACATTGTAAGTTTTTTGCTGGGGATATGTGCTGCTTTACCGTGGTGAGGGAAATTTAAAATTTTAAGCACCAGTTATGTTCTTACAACTGTCCCCCATTATCATTACACAACAAAGTTACAAACCCTTGAACATGTCCATGTATCATTTTTTTATTTTGGTATTATATTTATATTGTTATACAATACATTGTTTGGTATATAACACTGTCCTCGTGATATCCCACTCATGATGCAATCTACTGCAACAGTCAGTTTCATTACATTCTTTGATTGTGTTCCAAGCCAATCATCCAAATTGTGATATTAACTTGAGCAACGGTGTGGGCTTGTTTGGATTGTATTTCTGCAACACTTGATCCACCAAAGCCTTCATTATTTCCATTGCCTTCATGTTTGATTGCTCTTTTTTGTTTTCAGTTTCTTCATCTAGCGGATGATAGTCAGGTTTGGTGAATAGCCACTGCCTTGCTCATCCAAGTTGGAAAAAAAAAAAACTAAACCTTTAGTGGCATGCAAAGGCTAAGAGATTAAATGGATTGCTTACCCTGCCAAAGACAGCCTTTTCATCCATTGTAACTGATTTCAAGATTGGGATTGATCAACAAGCAACAAGTACTAAAATTTTGGTTTATCTGCTAGTCAAGTTTACACAAATTTTGCTTTAGCCTTTGAGAATGTAAGCAGATTGGAAAGGCTCGATTTACTAGCAACCATTGTCACGGGGTTGAAACCCAAGAAGGTAAAAGATAGAATGTGTGTGTGTGCCGTGGGTTCAAAACCCAAGAGGCCAAGAACATACAAAATAGAATAAATGCATGTGCGCATGCATGCACTACCACCATATATAGGTCTTTCTTTGGATCAGCGATTACGCGCAGATACCTAAGTTTCTGTTCATGGATTAGTTTGCTGGATGCACCCATAAAGAAAGGGTGGGAAGGGTGGCAAAGGTCGGGAATTTACTGGAGCTGACTCCGTTCCCCTATCTATATATCTAGATGAGCATGTTGAGCAGAGCTTATTAGATACTCTCGTTTGAGTTTACAAGGCTGGCTGGTTGGTTATAACTTATATCATGCACACCAAAACTTTCGTTTTTGTTGTATGATGTTGTTTTCCATGATAAAGTTACCATAATCAGATTATTCATTCTGTGAATTAGATATCCACCTTGGATAATCTGATTTTCATAATATGGTGCGTGATGATGCTATTGTTTCTTAATAATAGATGTAACAAGAATCAAAACAATCACCTTTCTTTCCCCTTATCTAATGTTTTTAATTGCTGGTGGCTTTCAACATGTACTAGGTTTTATTTCCCCTCAAACATTTCATTCATGGTTTCTATGTTTTATGTAATCAGAGAAGAGAGCTAATATCTCCAAATAAGCAAGTGAGAAATGAATAAAACACGTGAAGAGAGAAGGATGGTCCCTGTTCTGTGCTAAGTACATCATTAAAATTTAAAAATGCATTTCTGCACCTTGAATACAAAAAGTTCACGAGAACGGGTGCAAATGCATAAAAGAGCAAAATATGGGCCCTATTAGTTATTATGAACATTGCTGCACCAAGCCCGAGAAAGCACAATAACCTAAACAGAGTGACATGAACCAAAATAGCAAATCATGAGTTATAATTAAATTGACACAGAGATTCTCATATAGTGAATTCATGTTCACAAGAAGAAAATGAAATATCAGATATCTTATAGTTGCTCAAGGATGTTGATGCTACATTCCAGTAAGGCCAGAAGGAGCATCAACATGTACAAAAGTGATTTAGATAAGGAACTAATGTAGCCATGTTAAAACAAACATGTAAGTTAAAACAGGGAATACAACAAAAGTTACAATAATATGAATTATTCAGAAAATATAAAACTCAAAAAAGTAGGCTCCTAATTATTAACAACAATAACCAAAAAGATAAAACAAAAATATACTCACACTCCATTAAAAACTTTAATCGTGTCGTAGAAAAACCATTGTGTTGTGATAACAGGGCCAACAAGGGCAATCCTGATCGGCAGGCTTCTGGTGAACAAGTTAACAATACCAATGTTTTTTATAGCCTGCAAAACCCAAGCCATGGCATATAAATATACTGGATGCCATATCCAGGAACATTTTGTCCTGAACTTACCAAATAATCAAATAAAATTCACAAGTTCTAAAATTTAGACTACGTACAAACTCCAGAAGTTTTAAATGAAAGGCAATAACCTGCAAAACCGTATTGGCCTTCTTGTTTATACACACATGCAACAATATTGTCTGCGGGAGTTGAAACAATGGTGCCAGCAGTTCCCCGCCATGTACCCGGCAGTGCATGTTACCCCCGAGTTGTTTGTACTATGGAACATTCAGCCTTTTGCTTCTGTAAAACATTTTGGTATAAAAAGTCCGTTGTGTGCTCAAATGTGGAGAACATGATCATTGCAACTGCATGAGAAGGAATGTGTCAACTAATACCGTGTGGAGAACATGATCATTGCAACTGCATGAGAAGGAATGTGTCAAATAATACCATCCTTGTATGAATCTATGAGAATGATTTCAATCCCTTTAAAGCTGTGATTAATGTATAAAATTATTTTGATATCAAAAGATTTTTTCAGCAGATAAAATATTAAAGGGAAAATCAATATAATAAAATAAATTCAGACCCGTAAGACATCCAAAAGAAAAGGTATGAATTCCTCTAAAGTGTGCTTTATCAAATGCATATTTCTTTGGGTGCCTTATAGGGAAGAATTTGTTATATTATAGTTCGGAACCAACCCAAAAATTTTGAAGGTGGGTAGAACAAGGGTAACTATGGTAAGGCCGTATTATTAGATATGACAGCTAGGATGGCCCTGGCCACCAGAAGCAGCAAGAATGATTAATCAGATTTGATGGGTCACTTCCTCTTCCTTTCCCCCCATCAAGGAAATTCTTACAAAAATTGTTACTAGTTTGAGAAAACGGGGCATAATGAAGATAAATGTTTCAAGAAACAAAAAGATCAAAAAGAAGACAAAATCATACAAGCAGAGGGAGGGGAAGAGGAAATAATAGGAGTAACTTTATTTCAGAAGAACTGATTTCCTATTTGTAAGGTCTTGGATCTAGACTCTGATAACTTTTAACATGTAATTGGAAGAAAACACTGGGTTTATAAATTGTTGGTGGGATTCTTTATCATACCTATGTGACATCGTACGGAGCTTTGTGTCATCACACAATCACTTGTATGGAGAATGGACATGTCTAAGAGACATGTTCCCCTGTCGTGAGATTAGGGTATATGGCAGAATGTAATAGATGATTATAAGGAATAAAGAAAGTGTTGTACAAGATACTGGTGTTCAAATGTTGTGTATATGGATGTGTGAAAATGTAATACCCCCTTCTTTTAAATTGTGGATGTTATGCAAAAAATATAATAAAGTACATTGATTTAATTTCCTTTGTGTTTGCATCAGCTCTAACTGGGGTCGAGATCTCATAAGTTTGTGTAAAACACATTTGACTTATTCCAGTAAAAACTAGAGAGTTGTAATATCGACAACATAGCACTTGGAGATGACACAAACTATAAAGGGGAAAAGAATAGTGCCAATTGGAGATGACAACACATATAGAGTAGAAGGCAAAAGAATAGTGCCAAGGAAAGTATCAGTAATAAAGTTGGAAAATATAGGAAGTTCTTTTTTACCCAGCATAACAAAAGATCTTTCAATGAGTCGGAATCACATATGAAGGCTATAAAAATTGTGTTAACAAAAACCAATGTTCAATTAAAAAATATAAGCAACAAAAAAGTGGCTAGCGGTAAAACAGCAAATAATCTCTACATATTTTAAGGCAATGAGGATAAGGAACAAGCTTGATAAAAGCTTCCTTCTATTTATCAGATTGGATATCAAGGCTATAAAAAATTATGTTTGACAAAAAGTAGTGGGATAACCTAAAACAAAATCAATAAAATGGTGGCTACAGGCCAACGAGCAAAATTATTTGAAGACAGAAAAAACTGAAGGTAACAAGGTTTTCAAACTAGTTCACAGTAATCTGGTAGTTTTTATGAAAACAACCTAATGAAGATCAACATATTTTTTACCTTTTATAGATAATTATTCAAAAAACCTTTGAATGTACTTTTTGAAATCAATATCATAAGTTTGTGTACTTACAAACTTTTGAAGCATCAGTAGAAAATCAATAGACTATGAAGAGAGATTCCTTGCTCTAATAATTGAGAATATGTATCCAATGAATTTCAAAATTTCTGTCAGAGAAAAGGATTTAGATACAAACAGCCACCTCAGACATACCAAAACCAATGGCATCACAAACAAGCAAAAAATGAGATGGCCAATTGCATTATGAAAGGGTATAAATTAGGAAATGTAATTTTTCCCCAGACCATTGTGCAAACTACGGCATGCCAACCCAGTCAAAACTCCCCACAAAAAGCACTGTTTAATTACCCCCCCAAAAAATCCTAGTCGAGTCAAATTCCACAGGTTATAAAATGAAGCATTCAGTTGTACAGCCTATGTTGACATTCCAGGTGAAACTAGGCATAAAGTTGAAGGTAGAAGTAAAGAAGAATTTTTACTGGTTAAAATTTGTAGTCGGAAATTATACGAGTTGTATGATCCTACCAACAAGAAATATGTTGTCAGCAATGATATTAATATTTAATGAAAATAAGCACAAGAGAAATCTCCCTGGACATCTCATCAACAATGTGTCAAATCACAGTAGAATAACACTCAAGTTACAGCTGCTCAAAATCCTGTAACCTATAGAAAAAGGAAACAGAGACTAGAATGGAGAAAATAAGAAAAAACATCTGAATATGCATGAAAGATACCAATATAGTATTGTTTGTACCTGCTACAGAATTGAAAAAGTCAAATGGCAAAACCAATTAAAAAATTGAAGACAGCTTGGTTCAAAAATGCTTTGGCCTTTTGGATGGTTTTTGAAAGGACCTTCAACAAGAAGGGAACAGAATGAAAGCTTATGCTGCAATTACTACTCAAACCAGATGAATAATTTCCAAGCAGTGAATAAACAAATAAATGGCTAGGCACTGCATACAATATTAGCAATTAAGAAACTTATTTTTGGTTTCCACCTACTTTGTAAGGCCTGCATTCAATCTTATGAATATCTGAGCAAAGGGCTACTTGTCCGCTTCCATAAACAGAAATGTGTCTTATTTCATTCAATACTTTCAAGGATCTTAAGTAGAAAATGTTGATTTACCAATCTAAAATGGAAAAGGAATTTAATATCATTCTCAATTTAACAGAATCTAAATTACATGGAAGAAAGAAGAATTACACGGAAGATTTCGACACCACAGAGGTACAATTCCTTTGTAAAACCTGTAAGAGTAAAAATTTATACATACTTTCAGATACCTACCTACAAAGTTGTAAATGTTCAAAATGTAAGGAAAAAATGTTTAATCATATATAAGAAAGCTTTCGCTGAACCAAATTTAATATATTTGTATTCCAGTTCCATGGGATCAATATTGATTTACCCTGACAAGCCTTCAGTTGAGTAGAGCTTTGGAAATCCATCTAACAAGCCCTTAGCAAATTTAGGCTGTGTCTGAACCTGTACTTTTACAGCTTCGAAAGGACAAAGGGCAAGATCGGCAACTATTTGTGCAGAAGCACTGCCTGCTAGGTAGATAGGAGTTTTGTGATGCTTTAGGTTATTTTGCCCAGCAGCATCAGAGTAAACCTTTTTGAAGTACTCATACAAACCAAACCTGCAGCCACCTTGGACACCATAGCCAAAAAGCTTCCCTGACCAGCCTTTCCACAGGCCTGCTGGACCTTGTTCCCTTAATATAACACCAAACCCTGACCAAATGTTTCTATACTTAGCAGGATCAACCTGCATTAACGAATAGAAGAAAAAATACGAGATCATCCAATCGCTTTCTGACAACTCTCTATTTATTCTCAGATAAGACTCTTATTTGGACAGAAAGCAGCATATCATAACTATCATTCTTAATCTCAAACAGCACTTTCAATTAATCTTTTCAATTGACATTTTAATATCCCCGCCTGAACCATAATTTATCCCAGACAGAATTACAAACAGACCACCATGAGCTCTCAACCATATAAAAATTACCAACATTGTGTAGCTAGACTGGTAAGGTACTTGGAATTCACCAACTCTGGTAACAAGGTTCAAATCCAGGGGCATATTGGAAGTGTATTTACAAAACCCAATGTTCAGGGGAGAGCTTTCCAAGCATAGATTAGGACTTCGGTAAATTGGTAAATTTGTTGCCTTGATAAAAACAAAGATAAACTTGTTGTACCATCAAAGCATTTCTTGATGTATTTATCATTTATTCATATGCAGATAGCCATAATGTTGTCTACAACCAGTAAAATATTCATATGATCTCTACTACAGTTAAATTTTAGAGATGTATTAAAGCAAAGGAAGACATTATATAGCCAAAATTCAAAATTTTTACTCCATAGTTTTTAGATCCCACAGTTTGAAACGAAGATGGCTTTCTAGAGTAAAGTAAATCTTAGTGTTAACAGCCATGGTTTGAAACCATAGTTACCAGGAGACGGTTATGGGTACGGGTATGTGGAGACGGGTACGGGTACTGGTACGACATTTTTTTAGAAAAGTGGGAGACGGGTACGGGGAGACAACAATATATATATGAAATAACTAGAAAAATACTATTGTACATTATTAATTTATCTGGATTCAGAATGCACTGAAATTTAAAAATAACTATACTTTTTGAAGGAAATCAAATGTCGACAAAAGATGAGTAATTCTATTGATATTTAATTATCTCACATATTGTGGGAAGAGTACATTGTAACAGAAAAATGCAAACAATCCCTCTCTGTGTGCGTGTGTGAGTGTTCGCGCACGTGTGTGTGTGTGTGCGCGTGTGTGCGTGTTCGCGCATGTGGTGAGATGAGAGGAGATGTTAACAAAGGTTCCCGCATACGGGAGACTTCTCCATACGCATCTCAGGTACCCAGTACGTGTACCTGTACCCGGTACGTGTCCCAAGTGGTGGGGGGCGCGTATCTGTGCAACAGTGTTTGAAACTAAGTCCTGATTCCTGGAGAACATAAGAATTATGTGTTCATGTCCGCATCGTCAGGCATGGTCGGGACTCTGGCCAGTGAAGCAATCAAAAGGAGAGGCCAAACCATTTCCACAGGTGCATACACTATTTCTACCATCATTGATTGCTCAATAAAGCAGATCAACTCATCCACTGGAGTAAATGGTAACAAAACCCTAAAGAGAAGAAGTTTCCACACTTGTTTTCAGAACTTAATGCAAATACTTCTCAATGAGGGGTGACTGATCTAAGCAGGTTCAACAGAAGAGCCTCTTCAACACGCACTGGCCCAAACTAAGCTTTCATTGTTTTCCCTCAGGAGGTCAAGGGGCAGTGCCGCAGCAGTCAAAGACATTTCTGACACCTAATTCCTTGGAGATAGACTTGACACCAACAATCTGAACATAGGGTTAATCTCTTAATAACTGCTAGAAAATGAATTGTTTCCTCTTCTTTTGTGTCCATGCATTTCCTATTCTACCAAGTTCTTACATAAACATGCATTGCACAATTGGGTGATTTAAATCCGAGGAGATTGGATATAATGGAAAACACTTTAAATTGTTGAAAAATTCAAGTGCTATACATGGAAACGAATTATAAATAAGAGATCAAAAATAGAAATAACATCCATCCATAAGCCCAAAGATGTATATATAACTGTTTTGGAATTTTAATATTATGGACGTTCTGTACATGACATTCCAAGGAGATGAATGGCTTCCTATCTTCTCTAAATATGTATGTACATATGTAGTTCGTCATACAAATAGCAATGGAAATATTATCGAAGATGAACAAAAGCCCCTCTACATATAACCCTTTCACTTCTTTTAGTTGTGGAAGAGATGCATCAAAACTGTCAGTCCTGGCATGTGAGCAGAACCCCTTAAGTCATAGGCTCCACCCCAACAAGGTAAGACACAGTTGAGTTTGAGAAGATCTAGCATTTACATCATCATGTACAAAAGGAAATGTTGGTGCAGGAAAAGATGCAACCCTGTATAAACCCCATTCTACAAAGGAGAGCACATCTAGAGTTGACATTGACCATAGGTTTAAAATTGCCACCTGGATCATTGGGAGAGATCTGGAAAAAAATTTCTCTCTTCTTTGTGATTTGTAATTATACAAAACTATCATGTAAATGAAATTTTGGTTCACTTCTAATTGTCAATATTGATTTTTACTTTTTTCTGAGTGTATAAATAGTGCCATGTGGTTGTTCTACAATGTGCTTGTTGTTCAGAAACAATAACACAAATTTATTTATGCTAAGAACACATTAATTGCACAGTTTAGTGCATGGTAGCATTTCATTTACATAGTAAACTAGAAGTGTAAATGGAGTTCAATTACTTGGGAATAAAATGGAAGGAAAAACTCAAGCAAAAAAAAAAAGATACCGAAATATTTGTAAAAATAGGGGAAAATATCTCCCAAAGGGTAAAACAGGAAAAACTCAGAAATAACTCGTGACAACTACTTGTGAGTTCAATAAATCACAGGTTTTTGGTAATTTTTTCAATTACTCGCGCTTTTTGACTGTTGACCACCGTTCTGGGAAAAATCATCTTGGCAGTTTTGTTCGGAATGGTTTTAGGGGCAGTCGGTAATTGCTCACAATTAATTGTCAGTTTCTGCTTCTATGGTTTTACTGTATTGTCCACATGATTGTATCTACTATTTGAAATATTGGGATGTCAATTTTTTGAAAATTTTGAAAACTTGCAACAAAATTGGTAAAAAAAAAGCCATAATGTTTTTACCTCATAACACTCTTAAAAACTAACCAACAGGTTAAAAATAGCCCATTCTTTAACTATTTAACATTCTCAAAATCTAACCAATTGGTAAGAAATAGCCCTCCCCAGTGTTTTACCTTGTAACATTCTTGTCACTTAAATTTGCCAGATTGCTACCTAAACACAAGATAAAATCCTAGAGAAGCACAAAATTTGCCCCAAATAATTGATCAGAAAAGAATAGGAGAGCTGATTTATGGAAAGTTAAAACATATCTTCCAAATCGTTCTGCAAATTACGATATTTTGTCAGATCCCGGATCGAATATTAGAAGAGTGCTTTGTTAGCAAATTCCAAGGTAAAGAAGTAGAATCAACAATTTTCTTCAGAATTGTCAACCACTTTGGATCTGATAATAATATGTCTAAGTCTAATATTATGTTTTTTTTTGGTGTAAAGAAGGCTCATACAAAGAAATATTTAAGGAAGAGGTTGGCCTAGTTAAAGAAGAAGAGGAATGGAAGACAGATTAATTTGGTTGACGAAGAGGAGTGTGCTTTTATGGTGTCCCAACATAATCATTCACAAAGAGAAATTTGATTCTTTGATTTTTGCATTCACGTGCTAGTAGTCATATGAATAACTGCCATGATTGGTTTGTGGATTTTGCTGAAGTCTCAAGCAAGGGGAATTCAGTGACACTTGGTGATGGCAGGTCATGTAGTATCCAGGGCCGTGGAGATATCAAGATCAACTTGAATGAGGGTAATAAATTCACATTCCAAAATGTCCTTTATGTTCCTGGTTTGAATAAAAATGTGGTGTCTATGAACCAAATCACAAGTTACGGGCACTTGGAGGTTGTATTTTTTGATGATAGGCATTAGGTTATGGAGAAAAGACGTGGCGCAGTCCTTTCCAAGGGGGTTAGGGAGAAATAAGTATAGTATTTATATATTTGAGATTACTACCACATCAAAGGTTTACATTTTGGTTGCATCCAATTCAGAGTCTGAAGTTTAGCACCAAAGGAATGGACAGCACAATGGAATCTCTCTTTGCTTATTGTAATCAATATGATTGTTGGTTTGCCTTCGCTTTAAATTGAGAAACAAGTATTTTCAGTCTCTTTGGAGGCAAAACAAAGAAGGAAAGCATATCCAAAGAAAATGGCACACAGGGCCTGCTGTTGTCTCCAAAAGATGCATGCAAATGTTTGCGGCCCAATGAAGGTAAAAATATCTGCCAAATCAATCGAGGTAAAACTATATCTAATGATATATACTTGCTTCATTTTGTTGACGATTACAAAAGGAGGATGTAAGTGTGTTTTCTTAAAAACAAGAGTGACGTGTTCAAGAAATTCAAGCAGTTTAAAGTTCTAGAGGCTGAATCAAGTTTGAAAATTAAGTTTCTAAGTAATTGTTTGGATTTATGATCCAAAGTATGTGTTGTGGTTTATATGTTAGTTGTTAGTTTAGTTTATTGTAGGGGCCATGCTTCTCATGTGAGACACCCCCTTTCATGTTATTTACATCATTGGAGTAACTAATAACTAATGTGCATCATTAATAACTTAGTGGTTAAAATAAATAAGTTACTTACTCGGGTTGGTTGATGGACCCTTGGGTCCCGTAGGCAACTATCTCCCAATTGTGAAAGCTTGGGGATGAAATGCAAATATTAACGGAGTTTTTAATACAAGCTTCTTCAGATAAATAAAATAATGTAATTGCTTTGTCTTTCCATTCACCTGTGTAAAGTTTTACCAGTGGTATCAGAGCCTGCTATTGATCTATTAAGAGGGAGAGAAGAAGGAGAGAAGGAAGACCCTTGAAGAGGAAAGTATTCTTCTAAGTGAGGTTTTATTTTCATTTTCATTTTGTGAAGTTTCAAAGAGTTTTTTTCTTCCTTCACGTTGTTTGGGAATGTAGAAATTAATTTCCAGCATTTACAAATTGCTGTTCAAGTGTTGTTTTCTTCCTTGAGGCATGAGGTGTAGAGAAAATTACAAAGCATTGGATGCAACAGATTGAATTTCTTGATAAGAGAGTTAAAATCTGCAATGCAATTGCTTAGAGCTTGAAAAAACATGCTTGGGGCCCTACATTAGTTGCTGGAAATTTCTTTTCCTGCTGGATGTGTCATTTTATGAAGAAAAAGTATTGAATCTCTGAGCAAGGGCCTTGAATAGCTGAAGTTAGGCGTTGAAATTGATTAAAAGCTTTGGTTCATCACTTTGTGGGCTTGAAAAAGTGAAGTGTGGGTCTCTCATTAATGCACATTACTTTGTTGGGCGCTGACTTCTCCTCATGAGGTGTTGGAACTGCAAAAGAATCAAACAAAATTGCTAAATTTAACTTTCCTAAGGGTGATATCAAACAATTTGATTTTTCCATTTTGTTTGTGAAAAAGAGATTTGATCAGATTTTATTTTTCAAACAAGTTTGAAGCATTTTAAAAGGCATTGGAATGAATTTTTAATTTGAAAACCTGATCAAACCAGCCAAAAATTGAGCAATAATCTTGGCTGGGTGCCATTTGTTGATCAGGGCACTATAATCTTGTCTGGGTGAGTTATTTGTTACTAGAGGAGGTTAAAACGCATGCTGACTGTGTTAATTTCATCCACAGGAAGTGTTAGATCTTGTTGGAGGGCCTTACAATTCTCCCTAGGACATTTTAATTTGCATGGGGCATTTTAATTCATGCAGAGTTATTTTCTCTACCTGGGGCATTAAACTTTGTCCAGGTAGCCCAAAGGTGTGTGGTCTACCGGCATGTAGCAAGGTGATCGGGATTGTATTAATGTAGAGACCCACATTCAAACCCAACATGGGACGGATGTAAATAGACCTTGTTACACCAAGAGGTGTTCCTTCAGTGGCAGGCAAGGAGTGTAATGGTGTGCATTGATTGAAAAAAACATTATTTGCCAACTAATATTTAATGGTTAAAATAAATTTTTTTTAATGCCCGACTCAATGTTTAATAAATAAAATAAATATATGATTATGTATTTATACAGGGAAATGTAAGTTATTTTAAAAATGTGAAAGATAACAAGTGTTAATCGGTAAATAATTGTGCAAGATAGGTAAGTAACAAGTTTTTAGATTTTTACCTTTCAATGTATTTTTTGCTTTTACATGTAAGTAGCTATATTAGTTTTTAGTGGAAGATAATTAGTGTAGAATAAATAATAGGTGTGTGAATCTATAGTTTTTAAATGTATTTTTACTTATAGATGTATTTTTACTTTTAGGTTAGTTTTATTTTAGTATTTACTTTTAAATGTATTTTTACTTTTAGGTTGGTTTTATTTTAAATTTTACTCTTAGATGTGTTTTATAAATAAAACATATAAATAAATGTTTTATATTTGTAATTAAAATTTAACTAGCATAGATATCTTAAATACATATATCTAAAGACACCGTGAGATATCAATCTCGAGGTGCCTATCTAACTTATGTGAGAATTCCAATATAGATAGATGTATTTAAGATATCTATGCTAGTATATATATGAGACATCTAAAAATAATTTGCCTGGGGGTGCTGTAAATTCAGTCTAGGATGTTCAAATTTATCTGAAAATATTAAACTTATTGAGCTGGCATTGAAATCTGATCATAACGCTGGAAAATCACTGTGTTGTTGTTGAAAAAGAATGTGTTAACTGCTATATCTATGTATGCTACACAATACACCAAGTGAGTCCCATTTTATTATTATTAGAAGTACTCTTGTGGGCTGAAGAATTGATGTGTTGGTTGCTGAAGTTGTCACTTTTTGTGAATACAATAATTACTGTTGTTGGGCACTCCAAGGGTAAAAGAGATCTGTTTTTATTTTTTTAATTGGGCAATCTTCAAAAACTAATTTAAATGTGATCTCCTACTTTTTGCACCTCAAAGCATGCTTTAGGAGAGTTGGTAATCATTACCCTTGTCAAATCCTTCTATTAATAGCCCATTGGTCAAGAGTTCAAACCCTCAGTCACAGTTGTTGCCATAGTATTTTTTTCAAGTGTTCAACAAACAGTACCCACAGTCACAGTTGTTGCCGTAGTTCTTTTGTCTGGCCAAATTTTGCTGTAAAGGTTATGTTCTACTTCTAACAACTAGACTCAATCAGTTTTCCAACAAGTATAAATGGTCGGGTATATACTATTGATCTCATATATTTTAATCCCCATAAAAAAAGATAAATTTGTTTAAGTTGCATTGAGGAGGGATAAATCTACCTAAAACTAGCAGGAACTTATTTTTGGCATAATATTTGTGTACAATAGTCAAATATGGCATATGACCTCTTGTTTTTTATGAAAAGCAAATTCTGAGAGCATCCATGTGAAGATTTTTAACTCTGGCACTTGCAGATAGATGTTTTACATATTCTTGGAGAAACAAGGTGTTTTAATGTGTAACGGATGCATTTTCGGTGGAAACCGACACCTTGATTTTGCTCAAAGGTTGACGTGTTTCAAAACCATGGATGTAACATTGTTGCCTACCGCTTGTGTTGTCAAAGACAATGCAGTTCAAGGTTTACATGTCCATAGTGATCTAACAGGTTGACAAAGCCATCGACACACCCATCTTAAGTGAGTTGCTAACTCAAAGATAGGGTTCTGTTATAGCTGCATTTTGATTTTGGCTTGTGTTGGTTTCTTATTGTTCTGCTTTGTTGAGATAATTGATGCGGAGCAGACAGAGTGATTAGATTGTTTTTTTTGTTGCATAACTTCTCACCTCTCACCCGATAGGAGAAGACATTGTATAGTGGCCTTTGACCTGGCGTTGGTGATTGTATGACTGATGGTGTTGCTAGCACAAGGAATGTTGAGCAAAGGAGGTCCGCAGTGTTGGGCATCAGGGAGATCTACCATACAGATGTACCGTATTATCACTGGACAGGCTTCTACGTAAGGCCTTATGTGGATCAAGTTGAGCGGAAATTGATCAAGTTTATATTGCAGTACGGTAAAATCGTCTGAGGGAATGAGCATGCCATGCAGGGTGTTCATCATTCATGTCAAAACTTGCTTAGTTAGCATGCTTTGTGAGGGAGCAACACCAGTAGATCAGTACTAGAATGTACAGTGAACCAACTTGCAAGTGTGGCAAAGACTACTTGAAGACTTCAGTTTCTTGCTCCAGATCTTTTTCATTTGTACCCCTTTGGATCAAGGGGGTTTGTTGGATTTATAATCCAAAGTACGTGTTGTGGTTTACATGATAATTACTAGTTTAGTTTCTTGTATGGGGCATGCTTCTCATGTGAGACACCCACTTTCATGTTCTACTAGTAATTAGCATGCATTGTTAATTACTAAGTGGTTAAAATAAATGATTTAGTTGCTAGGCTTGATAGATGGATTGTTCGGTCCCCGTAGGTAACTATCTCCCAATCGTGAAAGCTATTTAAAGCTTGGAGAAGAAATGTAAATATTAACAGAGTTTTTACTATTATACAAGCTTTCTCTCAGATAAATAAAATAATGTAGTTGCTTTGTCTTCCCATTTAGTTGTGTAAAGTTTTATCAGTAATGATAATAGTGGCGAGTTATGTGGCAAAGAATTTGTTATCTTGATGCAAAAGGAGTGCAGAGACAATTTTTTGCCCCTTAAGCACCGCAGAAAAATGAAGTCATTGAAAGGAAGAATAAAGCAATGATGGAAATGTCTTGATTGTATGCTAAAGAGTAAGAGTATGCCTATGAATTTTTTGACAGAAGTAGTAAAAACAGTTGTCTATATTATTAATAGACACTCAACAACGTCATGGGGGATCGCACTAGAGGAGGCTTGGTTAGGCAAGAAACCAAGTACATTACTTTAAAATCTTTGGTTGTATGGCACATGATCATGTTTTAGATCAGATTTACGATGAATTGAATAAGTCCAAGAAAATTTGTCTTTGTTGGCTATAGTGAGCAACCAAAAGCATACAGAGCCACGGACAGGTCTACTAAAGAACTCAATCACCGCATTCAGCAAACTTCAAACAAAAAATTCAAAATTTGCCAAATCTGTACCCCGATCAAAAAAATTGCCCTAATTCACAAATTTATTCATATGGGCTGAATCGTGAATTCCAAGGGCGAACAATATTAAAACATTCATTTTACAGTTCATTTAGAATCACATTAATTCATTTTAGGGTTTATCCTGCCAACTATAAAGTGCCCTTGTCTTTGATCATTGTATCCATTCAGCTATAAAGCACCACGAATCTGCCTTTTTCCGGTTTCAATTCATGAATTTGTCAGTTTTAGTTATGTGTGAGAGTTTGTAGTGTAGAATTTACCATCTGCAATTCTAGTGTGTGACCACTGACAATTGTAATCCCTAAAGCTATGCATTCGTGGTTGTCGTGTGACAAATTGAAAGCCCTAGAATGGCCACCATGTGACAGTTTGAAAGCCCTAGAATAGCCACCTTGTGACAGTTTGAAAGCCCTAGAGTTTGCAGTTTGTAGTGTGCTGGAGCAAAAGCTATAGGCTATCAAGTTGGTTGGTGTACAAAGAAGTTTGCAGAAGCCAGTTTGTCGTCCATGATTTTAGCATAAAATTCAAACAGCTAGCCCCAACAACCAGCCCCAGCCGTCACCAGCCTACCAACCACCTAGTAAAGTCTAGTCTCGACCATCGAAGAATTTTTTATAAAAAAATAATTTAAGGTTATTAAAACTTAAATGTTTAGTTTTTACAATTAAATATATTAATTTAAAAAATAGTTTAAGGTTATTAAAACTTAAATGTTTAGTTTTTAAAATTAAATATATTAATTTATAAATATCATGAATATTGATAATCTAATTAATTTGCCTATGAAAACCTTCTAAGTTAAACTAGATGCTTTTATTAAATGTATTTTTTTAAGGATTTCATAAACTTTAAATTAAAATTGTTACTTTCATTTTTAATAATCTCATAAAATCTTTAAATTTTTAAGGATTTTATAGCTTTATTTATTTAAATGTGTGTGAGAGGTAATAATTTATTGTCATAATATCACATTTCATTTTATTATTTTATTGTTTAAATTAGTTTTTATGTAATTTCTTAGTTTAAAATCAAAACGATGTTCATCTTTAACTTTATTCATATAATAATAAAGTTTGTTTTTATTTTTAATATCAAGTAATTTTTTATTTTACTATCAAAAAAATGTTCATATTATTTTTATTTAACATTAATTTTTAAATATTATAATTTATTTTATTTTTATTTGTCAAAAATGCAGAAACATCAGCACATTAATATGACACCTACAAAACTCAAGTGTAGAAAGATGGAAATATATGAATCTTGAGGCACAAAGGAATAACGTCACATGCACTTTATGCCAACACCATTTTATAGGGACATTAACAAGGGTAATGGACCACTGTCTTGGCATATCGGTGGTCAAGGAGGTCGTGTTGAAGCATGTCCAAATCAGTGTAAATTTAAGTGGCGAATATTCGTTAATTCACAAATATTTGGGATTTTGAAATTTGGATTTGGTTAACTTTGAGGTGTTGGGTAGCTTGCTATTTCGCCTAAATTTTTTGGGTACTAGTTAATTTTTTGGGTTGATTTGCCTAGCGTTTATAGTAATAGCAAAAAATTTATATTCAAATCACCTTTACCGCGTGCACAAAAAGAGAAATTTGCTACCGACTAATAGCATAAGCATAATGTTGTCAGTCAATTGCATAATGTTTTCGGTCAGTAGCATAATGTTGCCAGTGACTGGCAACATTATGCTACCAGTCGACAGTTGCTACCCGGCCGACAACATTTCCTTTCAATTTGTGGCATTCCCCAAGATTTTGAAAGTCATTTTTAGAAATTCATCAAGTAAAATATCTACAGTTTTTTAAGGGGGGGTCTTAAAATTTACCTTGGTCCAAATGTCACTCTTATAGTATTGGTAGCATTGGAGAGAGACTATAAGATTTCATTAGCACTAAATCAACGAAGGGCAAAAAAACGAGTTCAAGACTAACTTTGTACGTCTAAGATACCCCACACATCTTACTCCTCTAGCATGTCCACGAGCTCCAGTAATGCCGCAAAAAGAGAGTGGGATGGCAACAATAAATAGATTCTGGAAGCCTATACAAAATACAAGGTTCGATGATGCATGGGTTGATTTCTTTTACGAATTTGCCATTCCATTTAATGTCGATCAGGGGTCCTCATTTTATAAATGTTGTTCAACAATCAATTTCATTTGGCAAAGGGTACACAACCTCATGTTCAAAAACTTTGAGGACAACACTCTTGAAGAGATTAAAAGATAGGGTCACTGAAAAATTGGTAGACATTAAAGACTCTTGGAGGTCACCAGGTTGCACCATCTTGAAGTGATGGTTAGTGCTAATATACGCCACAGGCCATTAATCAATGAGTTGGTCTCTTGCCCCAAAAGTGTTGTATTTTTTAAGGTGATTGACACCGTAGAGGATATACGAAAACTTTTGAGTATATCTTCAGCATTCTAGATGAAGTCATTATTAAAGTTGGTCTACAAAATGTGGTCCAAGTTGTTACCAACATTGTGCTAGCAATTGTGTGGAGGTTAGTAAAGTTGATAACAGAAAAAAAACCCACATATTTATTGGAGCCCTTATGTAGCGTATTACATTGATTTACTACTCCATGAGTCTTAGCCAAATTTCCTTGAGTACATGAGGTGGTGCATACAGAAAGAGAAATTGTCAATTTCATAAAAAAATCATTGCCTCACATTGAGTATACATAGGAAGCATGCAGCTAAGGAGTTGTTGAAGGTGTGTGACACAAGATTTACCTCTTTCTATAACACTTTGAAAGAATTGTTGAGGAGAAAAGAGCTCTGCGGTTGTAGACACCTAAATTTGGTAAATTATCACTTGATAATGTCGGTATTGACTTAATCTCCTTAGTCATAAATTGTGCACTCATTCCGAGCTCAATGACTATATCCTTGTCTATCCTTAATACTATTACAGCACTTTCTCTCCTCATTGCACTACTCACAGTACCACACTTCACTCCTAGACTAAACCATCCAATATGACCAAACTATAACAGTTTGGTCCAAACAAAAAGATTTTGTCCGAGGCCACCCAATACTCAATTTCTCAATTTGGGTATCTTTTATGGGTCAGTAGTTCCACCATGGGTTGGACTTAATACAAAATTAAATTCACAAATCCCTATATAAGCAAAAGTCTAAGACACGTATTTACTCACCTGGCATCACTTGGCACTTACATAAGCTCCTCAAGCAAAAATCACTCAAAAGGCATACGAAGCTCTCCTTGAATTCCCTAAAGCAACTGTAGACATTAGGAGCAGTCCCCACATGAGTCTGAAGCACCCCAAACCAAGTTCAAAAGTCAAGTTTACCACATCCCAAGCCACAAAGTCAAGCACAAGCAAGCCAAATCAATACAAAGCATTATCAAGTGATCAAATTATCAAATAAAGTTGCATTCATTCAATATTATGTCACATCTCTTGGTGAACTACGTGTCATTTGAGGCTTCTTTGGAGTAGTGCCAATGTAAGCAGCATACGGATTGCACTTCAACCCAAAACACTAACCTTTTTGCAGAGGTTTTATCATAGATTAGGGTTTTGGGTCAAAACAGCTGGTTAAAGAGGATTTCACACATTATTGAGACCTAACATTTCATGAGGCATATACCAGTCATTCACAAAAATTCTAAGAGTTGCTGAGCCCCATTTGCCTCCCAAAACCAAACCGTCCAACAAGAATAAACCATCAAACAATTTGGTCCGAAAAGCACGGTTTCATCCTAGCAAACAACGCACTTCCAAAATCAAAGACAAAGTATCTACAAGACATTTCCAGCCAATTCATCCATCTGTTACACCCATATCAACCTCCTAACCAATCAAAGAGCTAAGTGCAATCATCTTCTCATGATTTCTATTTGGCACATGTTTTCATTGATCAATTTGTTGATTGGTGTTTTGTACGCACTAATAAACAACTCTCAAATAGGGAAAAGGGCTTTTAATTCTCTCTCCCACTCATTTTAGAACCCTAGTTGGACATGTGGATTCAAGGTACAGATTACTCTAGGACATATAACTTCAGTTGGGATGTATGTGGCCTCGTGTTAACCTACAGAGGAACCAGTGTTTAAGGGCAAACCACTTGTTGATTCTGATATTGGATCTTGTTTATCCAGATGTGCATTCAACTTATTAGACCATGGATCTGAGAATCCTGATTTGCAATGAGGTTCAACCTATTGGTATTTACAATGATTCTAAATGATGTGGGACTTCATAAAAAACTCAAAAAGGAGGGACAGGTAGGGCAGGACAGGATACTAGGCTCTCTTTCAACCTATAAATATTGCAAACATATTTTATCTCAGTCAAACACACAAAATTATAGCAAACTAAATGTAGTGTTAACTCGGTTCTTTGTAAACTCCAGGCAATCAATCTAAGGAAATAAAACACAAGAGGAATTATATTCTGCATCAGCCAAGCAAACAACAGTTCATCCACAAAGCATATATCAGAGATTAAATAGCTTTACTATTGTTCAAGCTAATCAAATTCTACATACAAAACAAAGTAATTGTCACTTGCAAACATTCCCAAACCACCGAAATCAACATGATTGAAAAGCACATCTACCAAAATCAAGTGTTAGGAATGTCAATAATGAAATATGATCAGCATAGCACAATTTATACCCTGCAAATTTAACTGAGAATTGAAGCTCAAACTCTACTTAATAAATCAAAAGATATTACTATCTAGGTCTGAAGACATGAATCAACAATTAAGAAACAAATCACAACTCACAAAACTTGCAAAGTTCGAAATGCCCTCTCTGTATTGAATTTGGCTCCAAATGATTTTACAATAACAGTACACAAATTTATAAAGCAATGGATTCCTCCATCCTCTCTGCATGTTTTAGAACTCCCAAAATAGCAAATCTAATCCTAAAACGACGAACATTATAACTACCAACTAACTAAAGTTAAAACAGACAGAAAAGATAAATACGGGAACATGCTCCCAGTTTACACTAATTTGATTTTTTTTAAAAACCACTTTGCTCCCAAAATAGATCTATGTTATACCCAAGTTTAATCTTCAACTGAGTGATTCAGCGTTCACAATAAGATCTTTGAAAAAATACACCCCTCCAAAACTCTGCACGACTTTTTAAAACTAGAAAATTGTTGTTTTATCTCTGCTTTTTGGGTTGCATGGTCATCAAAATTGGAGCTCTTGATAATTTAAATCAAATTTAAAATTACTTAATTCATCTCCTGTGCACTTGGTTAATTGATTAGTCTCAAAATATGGCTTTAATTTAACTCCATTATCTCCATTTGCCATTTTTATTTCTCTTGAGTCTCTTGTTTTGTCTCAGTCAATTAAACAACCAATCAACTAAACTTACTCAATTAATAAAGCTTAGCTTTTAACTTTACATTAAATCCTTTTAGCTTAAACTTTAGATTTTACAGCTTATAACTTTATGACTTTGACTTCCTTTAATAATTTCTAAGCTTATTAGTCTTAGCCACGTGGTTTGCCTTTTCTAACTTTTAGCTTGCTTCGTATACGTTTCCATACTCTCCAATGCCTTTGGATTTGGCCATTCCTTGACTTAGCCCATGTATTATCTTTCAACCATCCACTTATTTCTTTGGCTTCCTCGTGTTTTGACTATCTTTTAGCGATGCGTGGAAAGCTAGCCAACTCCACCAATGGCAGACATGTGCATTGCATCAGTTAATCCTTGTAACAGACTTCAAACTCTTGGAGACTTACAAACTCAATCTATCCTACCAACATGTCGATGCTTGAAATGTGTATAGAATCGGTTCGCATGATTTTAAGACTTTGAACTCTGCCTAAACCAATTGTTGACATGCATTTCAAATCCACATATCCTTGTTTTGCTCGAGTCACGTGTCTCTTTGACTGTTTTTTAAACTTCCATAGCTCCCTGTATGCACACAAATCCCGAA
This sequence comes from Taxus chinensis, assembly GCA_019776745.2. NCBI lineage: Eukaryota > Viridiplantae > Streptophyta > Pinopsida > Cupressales > Taxaceae > Taxus > Taxus chinensis. Next base: position 735,559,762 of record CM034152.1, on the reverse strand, counting down.
ATACTCATAGCATTGCCTCTCTTCACACAGAACACCAAATGACGCAAAACTTATATCAATGGAAAGTATTTGTCAAGAGCTTTCTGAAAAGTATATTTTTGTCAAAAACGGAGCTCTACATCAAACATTACGAGCGTTTGAAAATCGGCCATTTTGCTTTGTGCACGCGACACCCATTTGAACGCCAAATTTATCCCATTGTTAATGTGGTTCCAAACTCCACCGATTTTGGGACACTTGTCAACCATTGGTTAAGCCTTAGTTGCACATAAAATAAAACCATGTGATTGGCTATGGGCAAAATAAAATCAAAACTAAAACCCCGTAACCCATAGCCCCGTGATTGGCTATGGGTAAAACAAAATCAAAATCAAAACCTTGCAACCCGTAGACCCATGATTGACTACGGATCACAAGCGACTCACAATTTAAACAAAAGGCTATAGTCTAAATGAGAAAAAAAAAATGTTTTTTTATTTTTTATTTTTAAGATTTTTAAATTGTTATTTAATTTTTTTAATTTATTAAGCCCCATGATTGGCTACAAGTCACAAGCAACTCACAATTTAAACAGAAGACTATAGTCTAAGTGAGAAAAAAAATGTTATTTAATTTTAATTTTAATTTTTAAGATTTTTAAATTGTTATTTAAGTTTTTAATTTATTAAAGGGGGCTGATTTGTGAACTTCAAACATGCATAACTTCCTCTACAAGGCTCAAATTTGGACGAAATCGGTCTCATCGGAAAGATCACGAAGAGCTCTTCACATTTGTGTGAGTTTCAAGTGTTATAATGGCTTATGTGATGCGTGGTAGATGATAGAAGGTTTAAGGAGACAAGGGTCACATGATTTTTATTTTTTAATTTTGGCTGTGACACTTGGGACTTTTTTAATGCGGTGATGTGTGGGATGATAAGTAATGGGGCCAAACAACTCGAGACTGGACATTGGTGAGTTTGTTTATCCAATCAATGTGAAAAGGGGGTCCCTATTTCATGTAATGGAGTGGGGTGTGTTGGTCCCAACACAATCTTTCAATGCAATATATGTATGTTCAGATCTAAATGTTAAGGCTTAATTAATAATCTGAGTATGCATTCTATATATGACCCTAATCTAGAATTAAGTAAGAGAAGTATATCCCCTTTGTCTTTCTTTATCCAAATTTATTTATTTCTCCGAGTAAATCACAGGTATGTGATTTGTAACAAAGAGTGGGAAGAATTTGTGCTCGCAAAAATTTCTAAAGGTAAAAGCATGAGGAGAAAATCGCTCTTAAGTTGTCTTTTGGGAAAAAGTTGAAAAGGTTCTAAAAACATGTGCACTCATAGTTCGCATGCTTTATATGGTTGATGCCAACATTCCTTGTATTGGCATAGTTTATGAGGGTATGGATTGTTATAAAGAAGTCATCCAAAAGGTTTTCAATAATTTGGAAGCGGAATACAATGGGATATGGGATATTTGTGATGGAAGATGGAGAATGATGCATACCCATTTGCATGCAACAACATATTATTTGGAGCCCACATTGTTTTACATAGAAAGAGAAAGCAATCTTGCACTCATGAGTGGTATTTATGTAACAATTGAAAAGCTAGTTCTTGATAGAGATTTGCAAAGAAAAACAAGAGAGCAGCTCAAGGTTGTACAGGACAAGAGACGGGTTATCTAGAACCCAATCAACTATAGGTGACACAGAGGTCGTGGATGGAGATGAATGATGGCGATTCTATAGAGCAGATACTATGAGCAACAACATTTTGCAAATCAACTCTTGAGTCAAGAAGTAAGTGCATCACCTTGTGAGAGGAATTGGAGCAGCTTTATTAGTGTTCAATTAAAGAAAAAAAATAGATTCTAGTCAAGAAAGTTGAGGGATCTTGTTTATGTTCACAACAATTTGTAATTGACCATGAGAAAAGTAACAAAAGATACATGTGCTTTGAAGAAGAAGAAGAAGCTTCAACATTTTCTAAAAGATTCTTCTGATGAAGATGATCCTGATTTTGTTTGTGATGAGCTTGAGGACAAAACTAATGACATTGGTAATGATATTGATGATGCTAGTGATTATGACATAGGACTAAGCACTCTTGATGATCTAGAGCTTTTTGATGTAACAAGTTGCCCATAGGAAAACTCAAGAATCTGACCTATCACTTTTTGAAAGCATTTTAAATATTGTTATTCAACATGTTTTCAAACAAATTGATGATAGCTACTTATTGGAAAGTTGTTTTGACATGTTTACTTGTATAAAATGTGAAACTACAAGTGTATTTTTCTTAGTTGAATTTTATCGTGAATTTTCTCTATTTTCCTTAGCAATGAATTTTATACTCCACAAATTTGAACACAAATTTGAAAGCAGTGACTAAGCTAAAAAAGTAACTATCAATAGGTATTTTGATTTTCATGAGGACGATAGTCTTTTCAGTTCTGATTTTAAGTCACAGCCAGCAGTAAAATCAGATTCTACGTGTAGTTGTAATCCTGATGACATAGCTTCACATAATACTCAGAAAAAAGCATTTCAAAATGTTTCGGGTGTTGATAGAGAGACTAAAATGACTACCGGAGAGGCTGATTTGGAGGTTGACTTTCCTCTTGGACAGGTTGATGATAATGCTGATTTAGATTTTATTGCACTTGATTCAATTGAGTTGGTTACGCCAATAAGGAAATCATAGCAATATCATACCACTTTAAGGGATTTAAAGTAGAATGAGTTGGACATGTGTAACACTGCTTTAAGAATAAGAGAAATGCCAATAAGGTATATGACACTCTTACATCTGACACTGGTGGTGATAATGGTTCTTTTGCTAATAGAATGTGTGAGCCTTCTTCTTATATGGAAGCACAAGGAAACCCAGACTGGGAGGCAGCCATGATGGTTGAGTATGATGCTTTAATGTGGAGCAATACTAGGGTGTTTCCACATTAAATTTAAACCTAAAGAAAAAAAGCACATGTGTTATAGCTTCCACATTAACAAATGAATCTACAAATCATTAAACTCTAAAACAATGTAATGTCCCCTTCTCAAAGCTAGTTCGCCGGAAAACCCTTAGCCCAATGTTTGACTTCCCGTGCGCTTAAGGGGTGATGGAAGGGAAGTAATTTGGTGATATAATTTAAGATGCCAAAATGACTTTTTATTATTTTTATAAAAGCAACTTATAATTATATCATTAAAATAGAAAGCGGCCTTTTTAAGAGGCAAAGTCAACATCAAAATAGACTTGATGAGCCATAAAGTGAAACATAACAGTCAAATAGACTTGGACCGACCCCTTTAGGCAGCTCTTCCTGCAGGGATTGTGCCTTGCAAATGCATAAAAGAGGTCGATGGAGGTCATTTGGGGGGAATTTTTTGTCTATATCTTCATTTCTATCTGATAAGTTTTCAGCTGGTTGAGAACGAAAACTCTCATTGGCATGCAGAATTTGGGGAGGAAAAACCCTCAATTTTTCCTTGGTGATCTCATACAGAGGGTCATACTTGAGCTTCAATTTGGTTGATCAAAGCTAGGGCACAGATTTTAGGTAAATTTCAGGGGTGGTGCAGCTAGCACATATATTTAAGGTAAATTTCAGGGGTGGTGCAGCTAGGGCATACACAAAAGATCGGATTTCCAGTCTTATCTCAGCTAAGGCGGCCATCATTCCATGGGAAGTAGCACTTCGAAAGTGCTACAGCAGTGTTTCTTTAGTGTTTTTAGGGTCTTTTGGAGCTGAGCGAACCCCTAAGGAGGTGGAGCAAAACCCTTTGGGTCAGTTGCAGAGGTGTTTAAGGTGTGCAATTGGTGCTAGTGCTAGCCTAAGGCCCAAATCTGCCCTAGGACAGAATTTACAGCCTCTCTCTCTTCAGTTTTGGCATCAAATGGTCAGCTGTATGCACTCCTCTATTTTCAGATCTGAAATAAATTGAAATATATTCCTCCTGTGGTTAAAAAAATTATTTTCCTTCATATTCATGAGTCTAGAGGGTTTATAGGTATGTTTGCCCCTGATGGGTATCTTTGTTTTGATAATATTTAATTAGATAAAGGAAGAATTCAGATTGCTGTGTACTTTTGTCCTAACGGTTTGAATTAAATTCAGATTACTGTTATATTTTGTTACAATGGTTTTGTGTGGATTTCCAGAATTTACTATTTTATGCCCTAAGGGGATAATACAGACAATTAAAAGTAAAACTAAAGTAAAATAGAAAATATGCACCTGAATACTAACTTTCACATTTCACATTAAAAAATTATATGTTGTGAAACACAAAAATATTTCAATATAAAGGAAAAAAGAAAAACAGCACAAAAACAGAAATAAATACACCTACATATGAACTTTCACATTTACACATATTAACCCTCAAATATTTAAATTTAATTTACACATCATTACATTTATATGTTAAAAAAAACAACAAAGATGCGCCAGCTTATTAACCTTCACACTTTCGCCAATTTACTCATCACGAGAGCCTAAAACAAAAATATTTAAAAGGAAAATAGCCAAAATGTACCTGCATATTAATTCTTACATTTACAGATAGCACCTTTAAACACTTCTAATTTAAAGAAAAATAGCAAACCTACACCTGCACATTAGCTTTCTTATTTTAACACAAATTCAAACATCAAGCAAACTCCACAAATTTATGAAAAATAGCAAAAATGCACCTGCAAATTAATTTTTACATTTGGACATAAATTTCCACATCATAAAACATTGAACCGCTTAAATTTATCGCAAAGTAGTAACAATGCAAATGCATATTACCTTTCAAATTTACACATAAATTTACATGTCATCAAACCTTTCAGAACTTGAATTTTCAAAAAGTAAAAGCAAAGAAATGGACGAGTTAATTGCTACATTCACACATAAGTTTGCGCGTCATAAAACTTTAAAACATTGAAATCTAAATTTAAAGGAATGTAGCAAATACGCACCTGCATATTCACTTTGAGCACGTCTAAAGGCGTAATGAGAAGATGTGAAGCACCTGCACTGAGCATTCCTCCGCCAGCACAGGCTGCATAATATTTTGCACTGAACAGTCTGATAGCCTCTGCTTCTGATCCATAAATAAAGTCATAAATCATCGTTTAAACCCCTGAAAACAAATATACTTTCGATTTAACTAATCGATAGTCATTTTCTGTATCGTTCGGAGCTTTAAAGATCTGCCAAATTTGGCAGAATGTGTAGAAATTTTGGTTCTGTGATAGTCCTTCCAAGAGTTTGGGAAGGAGTTAGGGTTTAAGGTCAAAGCCCATAACACTGTTTTTTATTTTGTTTTTATCATCTTTTGAAAAACTTGAGGGCTATGTTTCGAATACGTTTCAAAATAAGCTTTTTTCAATGTCAAATGTTCAAAGAGTCGTAGGAGAGATTTGGGGTGGACGTGGCTACATTTCATCCATGACACAAATTGTTAGTTTTTGTTTTGCCACCCAAGAAGGAGAGTTTTAACGTCTACGAGGCTATGTATGAGAATAGGGCACTCTCTAAGAACTAAATATACTTATCATTGTTTTAAATGTAAAAATTAGTTTTGCATTTAGAAATGCACTAACAAATTGTAATTAGACCTAATTCATATTTAATCAATAAAAGGTTATTTACACTGGAGAATTCTAGTGAAATGGAAAAGTGACGAATTAGGATAATAATTGATTTTATACAATTTTTAAAGATGATGTTGACCTAAATATATGAGGAAAACATGTCTAGAAGATAAGATGATCAACTTCCAAGAAAAAAAACTACCCCTCCCTCGAGTATTTTTATGGGACAATGATTGATTTCGTGTAGGACTATTGTGATTCCTCAACGGGTGAACGCAAAATACGTCAAAAAAAAAATTTATAATCGAAATTTCGAATTGTCTTACGCAACCAAGGATAGAAATTGATACCTCAATTTTTTAGTCTTACACTTAATCATACAAACACATTACAGGAAATCAGAATTATTTATCATAATACATTAATTTGTATCATTTATTTCAACTTGTATGTATGTATGTATGTATGTATGTATGTGTGTATGTGTGTATGTATGTATGTATATACATATATATGTATGTGTGTAATATATATATCTGTACATACACAACATAGCTATGTATGTATATATTTATATATGTATATATATGATATATATATAAGTTATACAGACAGATTAGATATAGACATTAGAGAGATAGAGAGATATGGATAGATTAAATAATAATATTATATATGTATATATATATATATATATATATAATTGTATATATATATATACTATGTTATGTAGAAAATATATATACATATGTATGTAGAAAATTATATATATACATATACAAATATATATATATATAACATACATCTGTGTCTATATATATAAGATACATACATATGTATGTGGTATATAAATATTAATAATATATATAACATTAAATTATAACATATATATATGTATGTATGGTGTGTGTGGGGGTGTTATATATATTATATCTATATATAGATATATATAGATATACACAACACACACATACATAACATATATATAGATATGTAGTAGATATATATCTATTAATATATATATATATATATATATATATATTATATATATAGTAATATATATGTTATATGTATATGTGGTGTATATATGTAGATGTATATGGATATGTTATATCGGAAGTGTGGTTGAACGTAAAATATATAGAATTTTTTGGAACATTGAAATTTTGAATGTCCTATGACCAACAAGGGATAGAAATTGATACCTCAATTTATAGTCCTACATTAATCATACAAACACATGCAAGAAGTATTACAGGTAATCGAAGTATCTATCATAATACATTAATTTGTATCATTTATTCAACTTGATATAAATTTGTGTGTGTTTGTACATACATACATACATACATATATATAATATGTATGTATGTACATATATATGTATGTTGGGTATGTGTTTTGTTGGGTGTGATTACTCGTGTACATTTATACAATATCTATGTATGTTAAACGATATGTAGGGATAGATGTTGGTGTGTGTGTGGTAAAATATAGGACAACATACATATATATACTTATATATGTACCTACTATATATTTCTATATAGCTATATACCTCCAGAGAGAGAGAGATTTCGGGGACCGATGGAGAGAGAGAGGAGAGAGAGAGAGAGAAGAGAGAGAGAGAGAGTATATATATATTATAATATATATATATATATAATTATATATATGTAAGTATATATAATGTTATATATTTATACATGCATTATGTATGTGTGGTGGAGGAATATATATATATATATGTGTGTGTGAGAGAGAGAGAGACACAACACACACATATACATATATAACATATAATTTATACATTATAACATTATCTAGTATATGGTAGGGGTTTGTATTATATCTATTATCCCTCTATATATATTAGATATAGTACCTAAAGAGAGATAGGTATATTATATATATACATACATATATTATAAAATTAAGTACAAGTACACATATATGATTTTGCATAGAATTGTTATCTTTGCAGTCCATTTAATCCACTCCAATATTGTTACAAAAAAAAAACAATAATAATTTCTTTATTGAATCATTTGATAACATGGCTCTAGTTACCCATTCATGGTAATATATAGATTCCTTCATAGATAAATGATACCAAAGTAGATAGTTTCATCTATTCACAATTCCACGTATTACAACATTACACGAGTCTATATCTCAAGGTATCATGTTACAACTCATTACACAAATATATGTGATTCACTATACACAATTTCCAATACATGATAGTTTTACATGATACTATGTTCATGTTTCCTTTGTCTCAATATGCATAAGTCTCCATTTTCTTAATTACTTATAATCAAGTACATCATGATAGTTGTTTCAACCTTTAAAAGGTTACAAGTTTACAATGGTTTACATCCATCTCAATATAATAATACAATAGATGTCATGAATACAATACATCACAACTATGTTGCAACACAAATGTCGCCTTTCGCCTGAGATCCATTTAATGTTGAAGTCGTGTAAATGAGAGAGAAAGAGTATCGTCGAAGCACTTTACCTCCAACCATGAGCCTTACAAATCTTCACACACCTCTCGCAAATGATAGTGGCCCTACCCTTCGTGAGAGGGAAGATGTGAGTAATCAATAAGGTAAGAGAGAAATACCATGTATAGTACAATCGCCCCAAAAAGCAACAAACTAATTAACAAGGTATGAATATAGCATCATAGTAATCATATAAGTATGATTATGTTTTGGCAAAAAGACGTAGGATAACAAAGTACCCTTACCTTACTAAAATGCAACAAATTACTACGGCATGAATAATTCTAATTACTCATGAGTTTTAGACTTTGAGTCTATCTACAATTCACTTCATACCCCCTAATCATTTTCATGTGTGATCCATTGTGTTAGGTTACTTAACACATCCACACATCCTAGTCCAATAATACATCTCTCTAACAATGTATCAGTGTATGAAATAATCCTATACTAACTAACCATGAGGGTAGATCTTGAGTCTATTTACAGTCCACCCCGTACCCCCAATACTTTTTATAAGGAAAACTACATTGGACAAATCCAATCTACCTAACCCATCTATACAAAATCACATCCTTTAAGTACTACTATTGACAACTTACAATAAAGATTCTTTATCCCCATATACTAACCACTTGGGAAAACTTAGGACTAGAACACAAAGAACACTGACCTTATCGAATTCTCATACCACTCATTCAAAATAATGTCATAAGGATCCTAATCCCAGTTTGTAATTCCCCAAATAATACAAAGTTGACCATGAATAAGATGTAAGCAATCACAACCTTCTTGAATGTCTCATACCACCCGAGGAAGTCATTATTGTTAGAATCATAAGCTTGATTTTCCATCACATACAGAGGACTATAAATTATTTGTAATAGTATCCATACATGTCTTTTCTAGTTATGTATTACAAAGTTCAATAAGAATTCATATAAGGTTTTTAAATAGTAACAATCAATATCTTATTTGTGAGAGTATAATGTCTCACAATCCACATAATTTTGTTAATTTTTCTTAACTTGTTTAATAATGATTGTGTCATCCCAAATTAGGAGTAGTACTCAATCAATAACAACTCTCATAATTGTCCCATACCAATTAGGAGAATTGTAATTACAAGAATCCTAAACCCAATTTTCCATAATCATCCCCAATTTGTTATGTCCAAAAATCTCATCATGCTTATAATCCAAACATCATTTCATTCACAAAATATAATCACTAGATTTGCTTCACACAAGATCCAGGAAAACATGCCATATACATGGTCATATCAAGGAGTAAATATCAATTTCTACTAAAATCATAATAAAGATAAATGAATTACTTTTCCATAGTTAATGATTTTATTGAATCCTTTTGGACGGGTTGTTGGGATTTTGCATGCCTTCCTAAGGTAGACGCCTTTTGTTGGTTGGTATTTAAAGGTCAAATTCATACCCAGGACTGAAGGAAAAAATGGGTTGGTGGTCCTTCACGTTGTGTTCTTTGTTTTAATGTGGAGGAGGATGGTAATCGCCTTTTGTTACATTGCCCCTTTGTTTTGCATTGTTAGTATTGACTTTGCAGTTAGTTAAACCTTGTTTGGGCACCTGAAGAATCCATATCCACTACCATTTCTTCTTGGCCTAGGGTGGGTATTGGTACTACTCGGGGCTCAATCTGGATCTGTGATTCTATCATCTTGTTGTGGCACCTATGGTGGGAACACAATCTAAGGATCTTTCACGAGGAATCTTCCAATCTTCCAAACTTCCTTAATAAGTTGGAAGTTTCCATTTCAGAAAATGCGAGTTCAAATTTCAAATTTCTCTCTAATTTTTCTAGCAAGGACATTAAGATTCGACAAGCTTGGCCTCTCATTCATCTCCCTTCTCTTGGTGTTATTGTTAAATGTGGGCTCTCCAAACTGGAAAATTTTCTTAAAAGGAAGAATGAGAAATGGCTTCCACCCCCCTGGGTTTTACAAACTTAACTTTGACGAGGCCTCTAAAGGCAATTTGGGCATATCGGGGGCGGGGTGCATTATTCGAAATTCTAAGGGATTATTGATCAAAGTTGGCTCCTTCAGGATTCTGATCAGTTTGAGTAACGTGGAACATGCTAATGCTCTCCTCTTTAGCATCAAGATTTTCATTGATATCAGTTGTTCCAAGCTCACCATTGAAGGGGACTCTCAGGTTATTATTCAAGAAATTATAAAAGGTAAAGAGGAGGCCTAACATCTTCATTTTTTCCTTACTCAAATCCTTCATTGACTCTCCTTGATTGATGAATGGTCTATGCATCATGCTTATCATGAAATGAACTTAGCGGAAAACGCCCTTGCTAATCATGGTGTTTTCCAAACTAATGATGCCTTGATTAAAAGTAAAGGTGAGCATTGGAATTTTTTTGACGTCATCCTTCTTCATGATGGCTTGAGCATCACTTCAGATGAGGAAAATCCTTTTTGAAGTGTGTGGAAGTTCCTTTTATTGGGAAGGGCATCAACGCCCTCTTCACTTTGTTTTCTCCTTCTTGTGTGCATGATGGCTCTCCATCCCCTTCCCATTCTGCATCTATATGGAGAAAAATATGAAATTGTTTTCTTCTCCTTTGTTTCTCCACGACGTCTGCATATGGTGTTTTGCGTGGGTTCTTCCTTTGTTATGAACATCATCAAATGCATCATCAGGTATGACTATTTGCACTAGTTGGGAAGTGCGAGTATTAATTTGGAAATTGCAAGGGTCTTCATCTCTCATCTTCTCCTCATCAACCCAAAAAAGAAGTTGTTATGGCAATTGTCAAACATTTCATTCTTCCTCGCCATAGATTTGGGTTGGAGGAAGCGGTCAAACATGTGTATTTGGCTTCGATTTTCTTCTTAGAAGGGGATTCTGCCTCTTCTCAATGGGTCGACTGCATTGTCTATGAATATTTAGAAAGGAAGAATCATCTCCTCATGAATTTCATCGTGATAGTGCACACGATTTATCTCTCTAAAGGGACTAAGCCTTCTCGAGTTCCTTAGCTCAATCTTACCAAGCTAGCTGAGCCTATTGGGCATATTCCTACTCAGATTACTGAACTTCACATGTATGTAGGCTCTTCTTCTGCATTCCTTGTGAATATTGCTAAGCTAGATACTTGTGGCAAGCTCGGTGGAAGGAAGGACAAGGGCAAGGTGGCCCAGCACCTGGACATCATTGAAAATTACAATGGTTAATTTTAGGTCTTCCTTTCTTATCTGTATACAACTCTCTTTGTTGTCTCTGAGGCTACATGTTTAAAATTTCCTTTGTTTTTGTTGTTTTCATTTCTAATGTGTTTTTTGTGGTATATAGACCATTGTTTTTCTCGGTTTATAGTGCTACTTTCATTCTCTTTTGTAAGGGTAGGACCCCATTTAGCCCTCATTTCATAGCTCTAGTCAAAAGTGTTTACCTATCTAAAAAAATGATTCTACTGAATCATAAATCAAAATATATATAGCTTATCCTTTAGATCCATGTTCCAATCATGGGACCTGTGGGTTATTAATTCCACCAAATCATATCTAAGTCATATGGATTTTTTATTTTTATAAAAAATTGAATTCCCATTAAGACAATCAAGATATTTTGAGCATTGTAACTATCAACTTCCAATTTTCTCAATTACAACATATTCTTATACCCCAATTAATGGTTTAAGGTTACAATATTCTTCCTGCAAAGTATAATTTTTAGATACATTATTCATAAGACTTAGTCCATTTAATTTATTCCATTTCAAATTGTTAGGAAAATGTTGGTTTAGCATTACACATGGAGATATATATTTACAGATGGTAAAGATATGAGTGATAGTAATTAGTAAAAGTTATTGTAAAGCATTCGTTATATGGTTAGAATAATAAAACAATAAAGGTTGTTTTATTAGTATATGAGTTGAGTGGTTGAAACCATACACTCGTATGACTTAGTATATAGACAAAAGTGGTTTCCTGTTATTAAGGAAATCATATCCTATAAATATGGATGCATATGTAGTATGAAATATTTAAGTTAATAATGTTGTGCTTTGTGTTAATTTGTATTTCTCCTTTATATTGTTCGGCTCATCTGCAATAACTCTTCTCTACCTCTTCACAAATAATCTCATATTCTCATTATTGTACTTTCCATTAATCGTCTTCATTTAGGTTACACCCTTTTCAATTAGATCAACCAACTTGTGAATAATAATCTCATTCATATATTATTTACATTATGCTTCTCTACATAATCAATTCACATTACTTATCAACTATAATTCCTTTCCCATAGATGTTTTAAGTATAAAACAAGGTCATCTATGTATATCCATCATACATAACATAAATGTACAATCATGATGGCATCTTATATCATTGCAAAATGTAGCAATTACACGGTTTCACATCCTTGTCTTTGAGTTAGGGAGACATATATAACTCCTCATAAGGTTTTACATATATAATTGTATCCTTTTGATATTACTCTTTTAAAGTATAAATATATCTTTTCATTTTTCCAACTCATATCTTTTTTAGAAGAGGATATTTGTATTTATCAATACAATATTATTAATCCTTAATTAAAACATGTAGTTCACCTTTTGTTATAAGCTATATTTATAAGTTTTCCACCTTTCACACAAAGTATGCTCAATCTTAGTAATGTTGACAAGTTCGAATCTTGTTTCTAGGTTTCTTTGTTGTTACGATTCTCCCCTTCATGGGATTTCCCAATTTGATAATACTTTTCAAGAATTAGCTTGACATAGGAGAGTAATTTCATTTATTATCCATGTTAAGGATTTGTATAAGCTTAAAACATACATTTTCCACTCATGTGTGAATAGGTTAATGTTAACCTTGTTTGTCCCACCCAATTTCTATTATGAGCTCATGACTGTAGTTTCTTCACTTACAGTTTATCATATTTTCAGGATACAAATGGAATGTATTATGGTTTCCAAATTAACAATACTTCATATGACATAAAGCATATATGATCATCAATAATATAATAATAAAAGCATATTACTTTGTAATCCATGTACAATTTTTTTATCATGTCATAGTTTGTTTTAAATACGACTAATTATGCCAAGATGGTTTTTCATCACTTTCCTTTCTCTTAGGTGTATAAGTCATAATCATTGTTTCCATTAGACAATTAGACTTAACTTTTGATTCCTTATTTATCATCAAGTATGGTCGTAACCTTATGTTTGATGGTTATAAACTTGATAATTCACTTTGACCCCATAACCCCTTTATTATGATAATTTAATCGTTATCGTGCCTTTATATGTTATGATGGTTTTCCAATGTTTTACTCAATGATATTATATTCCTTATGGCTCAATATATATACATAAAACATTGTCAACAAATATTTTTTATATCCTTGTAACATTATAATTGAACAATATAGTCTTATAATTTATTAAGTTAAAAAATCCAAATTCAAACCTTGGTTTATAATCGATCATCAACCCTTTTAATTATCTCCCTATGTAATTTAATATGTCCCAAAATGGATGATATGGGGAGGGAATCGAACTTGAGACCCATGCCTTCAAATTATGCTCTTAGTCATTCAACCATAATTATTTTCCTTATTTTGTCTTAAACCTATGTTGATCTTATAACAGTCAATGTTTATGTCTGGTTTTTAAGTTTAATAAAAATACCAAGGGAGCAAATGGAGTCGATCATGTGACCCCTCATTTCCATATTCTTTCTCAATGCCAAGGTGTCGAGCCTTATACTTTGGTCTCACAGCATGTCAATTTCAATTTAAACATTGTTATTTTCTTCCTATGGTTTATAATAACCTTTAAAAGAAATGGTATTTGGGAGTTTTGAACCCCACGCCTTCATATTGTAGCCTAATGTCTTAATCATCAAGCCATCATCATACATGCAAGAATCCGCATACATAAAAATACCTAAAGGGAAATCAAGGAACCTAGAAGTGATCTTTGAATCCTTCATGCCCATTTTCTCCCTTCTCTATGCATGGAAACCCTTGTATCCACTCTTCTTTCTTTTATTTCATCCTTTACTTGTGCGTCATGCTTCCACATTTAAACCCGTGTGTATATACTCTATGTTTTCTCATGTGTTTCCCTATGGTTTGCTTCTTTTTTCCTTTAATAAGTTTCCATCAAATTATTCTTAGCTCTGTCACTTTTTTCTTAACTTTTCATGCAACCAATTTTACCTGAAGATTTTCCTATATTTGGAGTTAAACTTGGTCACTAAATCCTTTATTAGACTATCTAGATTTCACACAAATTCTTAGTTTATTGGTCATCTTTCTCTTTTATTTAAGTCTTAGCTTTTCTTATTCTCTACTTAACTCTTTGTTAAATTGTTTACTAAATCCCTTGTTTATTTGTTGCCTTTGAATCGATTTTTGGCTTGAAAACTTAGGGTTTTAACTCGAGTTATTCATTGTTAAACTATTGTTAAGTTTATATTTCAGTATATTTATCTACAACTCGTATTCACTAAAATACGCACTTATTAAGTTATTATATACACGATTTCTGAGTCTGGAAAATAGGCACTGGTGACACCTCTTTGGTCCTTTTCTTGCTTTGTTTGGATTTGTTTGCGTCTTTTATCTAGAATTTTCATATTTTTAGTTGACTCATAGGGGTCTATGTTCCTATCTTTCATTCCGCTTTTGTTTTTCTTTCTACATAACAATACTTCCCAGATAGTAATAACATCCAAACGCTAATGTCCTTCTGGGCGCTTCTGTCCTATTTTCTTGATTATTTCCTTTGTCAGTTTTCTTTGGCTTTGTGTCTTTTATTATCTTATTTTCATGACCTAGGTCGGCTTTTAGTGTCAATATGTGTCAAAATTCAAACAAAGAACTCATATATATACACAACCTACTAATTATTCTAAGGGTAAATTAGGTTATCATTTATATATCTACCACAGACACAAGAGAAACATAAGGGACTACATTTTGGGTTACATTATTTAGTACATAGCGGGAGGTTATTCTGAATTCCATATCACGCATTCTTGCATTGGGACAAAGTAGTTATAGCCCATTATTCTTCATGTGACTGAAACAAGGGCATCCTAACTCAAGGGGCACAATTTTAATCCCACAACACAAGAGCTACATGGAGTCTTAAATGTAGTGCAACGATCAATAACAAGATCACATCGGGGTGACCACCGAGGTTAGTTTGACTCTCTCATATACATTGTTTATTCATTCTAATGTGCACTCGAGTCTTGTGTAGGTAGCTAGGGTTTTTTTTGCAGGTACATGTGTAACAAAGTGGAAGTGCAACAAACCTGACGCAACCTGCAATCAACTAAAGATGACAAGAAGTGACACATAAATAATATGATCCTAGGTTGTCCCACAGACACTAGCACCCAGGCATCCGTGTAGTCTCCCAGGTGCTCTTTTCTCTAGGATCATCACATACCAGTTTCAAAATCAAAGCTTACATAGACCATAATTTCCCCTTCCAGAACAACCTCCAATCTAGAATTGGTTTAGACCTACAATTAAAAGTTGAGCCATTATCTAAGCCCCGTATATCACTCTTGCTTGTATTTCCTTTGCTTGATCTTACTTATTTACTATTTTATCTATCTGATTAGTTGTGTCCTTATCTTAGATATAATTTTATTAAATCATTTGGTGAACATGTTTATTGATAAAACCCTAGCTTGCTCTAGGATCCTATATTTTGTATTCCTCATGGCCTACTAAAAGATGTTGTGAAGCTTTCAATCTAAGTCCATTTCTCCTAAGTATGTCTCCATTCCTATGACTGGTATTTAGCCTTATTTCACCAATTTTGAGGATGATGCCACTTTCTATAACAAGTCTTATGTTATCCCTACTTACAATCTCACCATACCTTGTGTGTTTACCAAAACTTATAACCCCAGCCCTAATGTTGTATTGTTACCGCTCCCCCCCGATAAAGGCACTAGTGTTCATGATTTTGATAATGATTCTATTGCTACTAATGAGACATGTGTTGAGGATCTAGTTAATTTTTTTTATGAAGAAGACCTTGTTAATGATGAATCTCTTTCTCCTGAGTCTCTTGATGTTGTCAATTCTATCCTCTATGGTCCTAACCCTCTTTCTTCTTCTTCTTCTTCTCCTCCCTTTACATATGCAAAAATCCTTGGGACTAATCATGTTGAGGTTGATATTCCTATTTTAGATCCTTCCCCTCCACCTATTACTTGTCCATTTACCATTGTGCCTAAAGAGACTTATCTTTCTTCTTCTCTTACATGCATGACTTTTTTCTATTTCTTATGTTGTTATTATTGATGTTCTAATTGCTTCTCATAATGCGTTACTATATGATTTTAGTCACAATGCATGTATTACCACTCTTGATATTTCTAAATATAATGTACAAACTAATAATGATGTTAAAGAAGATATGCATGTTGTTTGTTCTCCTCCTTTGAATGATCTTGTTGATAAATGTGTGCAAACCTCCCTTCCTATTGAAATCCCTTCCATCCCTACTAGTAGTTACCCTTTTTGTAGATCTCAAATTTGAATTCCAACCTAATAGTGTCCATATGGCTACTTACAATGGAAAAATCCAACCCCTTAATGAGCCCCTCAATGTGTATGTTATCCCTCCCCAAGAATTTATTTCTCTTATGCATGTTGTCGGTGATTTACAAAATAAGCTCCATAGTCTTACTCTTGAAATTAGGGCCTACTATGCTTTTATTGATAATAATTCCCTCTATGACAATCTCATTCCTAAGAATATTCATAATCCAACCTTTCCTAAGGGTTTTACTATGCCTACTTTTTCACTTTTTGATGGAACAGGTAATCCTTATTTGCATCTTAAGGCTTTTAGATTAGTTATGGCTTCATTCTCTAATGGTAGACTATTACTCAAAGATTTTCCCAATACTCTTACTGATATTGCTTCTTAGTGGTTTCATCATTTTCCTAGTGGATCTATTAATACTTATCTTGATATGAAAGAGGCACATCTTAGATGCTTTATTTATAATAATGGTATTAAAATTACATTGGAGTGTTTACATTCTTTGCATCAAAGAAAGAATGAACCAATTCAGGATTATATCTTATGTTTCAAGTCTTTCATGCATCATTGAATTTTTCAACCTATTGATCAAGAAATGCAACATATCTCTTGGCATGGCTTAATTCGTCCTTTGAAAGAAAAGTTGTTATATGATACATGTGAATCTTTTACTCTTCTTTGTTTCAAAGTTATAAAATTAGAAAAAGAATTGCTTGGTGATTATATTGTTGTACATGCTTCTAGTTCTATTACTCCTACCCCACCTAACACTTCTTCCATTCCTACCCCACATAACACTTCTTCTCTTCCATCCATTGCACCACCTTCACAATCACCGTCTCCTCCTAAATATAATCATGCACATTCTCATCCCTTTCGTAGGCCTCCACCTTGTTTCACTCCACCTCCTAAGTGCGAGCCATTATACTTTTCACATTCTGCTAGCCCACATGATGTTTTATAAACCTTGCTTGATGAGAGGTAAATTCGTTCACCTTCTAATGAGCATCCTCCTCCTCATCGGTTACGATGCAATCGTAACAAGAAATTATGTAATTTTCATAGGATTAATGGTCATCATGACAATGATTATTATGTTCTTTGTGATCATCTTCAGTTGCTTGAGGACAAAGGTGTAATTGTCTATCATGCACGCCATGCTAATAGATATCATTCTCTCGTGCCACGAGGTTTCACAACAAATTCTACAACTATGAATACATCTCATCCTCTTCTGGCCATCTTATTTCCTTCTACGACTATGCATAAGCCATTTTCCCCACTTCTTGTTCGACCCCCCAGTGGATCTTGAAGGAGTATCACTCATTATTCTTAGATTCACATCATTCTAGTTCTTTTAAAACCACTTCGGGTTTATATTTTGCCACATATACTTGGGATATCACATCCATGAAGTCACTTGTACATATTCCTTACCTATACTATCGCTAGAGGCCTTACATTCCTTTCATAATATACACTTTCATGTTTATCTTCCATTAGTAAAAGAATTCACACACGATCAATTATTATCTATCTTTATCATAGTCTCAAGCCATATTCAATATACATGCCTATCTATATTGTTTTATCTAGCATCACATCATTTTAACATCTATGTTATTATTCTCATCACTCATCAAAACATCAAAATGCATCACATAAGTAAAGCAACCAGATATATATATATATATATATATATATATATATATATATATATATATATATATATATATATCAAAACATTTTAAAATATAAAAATCTAGGGTCCAAGCCCTCTATATACATCATATATCATCCTCACTACTAGAGGCTATATATACCTTGGTCTCTGATGTTGAGCTCGCGACCGTTGCTCCTCCAATCTCACTCGTAATTTTGTTGCCTCAGCCATGACCTCCACATATCATCCCCGGAGCTCTACATATTTCTTGAACATACTCTATGTGAGGCTGCCTTCTTTGATTTCCTCCCACACTTGTGCTAACTCTGTCTTCACCTCATCTCACTTGGATTGCAACACAATACATGTAGAGGCTATTATGACAACTAAATCAAACAGATAGGCATGTTCGTCGGCAATATGATCAACCATTAGTTGGTGTGAGGTATTTTTTCACCTTTTATTTGGTTATTAGGTGTTTTCAACCTCACACATGGTGAGTCATCTCACTTAGGTGAGTCATAGGTATTTTAGGGAGTTATATGACATATACCAGATTTCATCATAGAATCTTTCATACTTGTCATATGTGTCGTTATCATATAGGAGTTACATGTTATTCCTAGCATTGTAAATCCTTACTCCATTATGTGAGTATGACATGTCTAGGCATGGGACTTACACAATGCGCCCTTATGTGCTCTTTTTTTGATCTATGAGAATGTTAGACCTGTTTTTCCTTTTTACATGAATAATTGCTTGGTTAATTTTCTTATTGATTACTTAGAGCACATTCTCGTTTCTGTTGGAGTGTAAAAACCTTGATGTGCACGAGTTTCATTGATCCTCGTGGTTCACACATGGTATCATAGTGAGGTTGTTTAGGTAAACATGTACTTGTTATTGGTTTGTTTCTAATTATTTTTGGTTTCAAAATTTTCAACTTCTTGTGTGAGTTTCATTAATCTATTATTGATTTTTCCATTTTGGTTATAATATCAGTTAATCTCATTCTTTGGAGTTTGTTGGTTTTTGGTGTTTGCTTTGGTGTTCATGCAGATAGGTGTTTTCCAACTAAAAGTGGCTATTTACAACTAACTTTGCCGGAAAACCAAATTTGGAAGTGTTTATGCTCATTTGCATGCTTTGCATAGGAAATTTTGTATTTCAGGGATTTTTATAAATTTATTATAGAAGGTTTTGAAAAATAATGAGTCATTTTATCATTAGGTTTTTATGAACGAATGCTAAGAAGGTAAACAACTAGTTATGGGTTTTGAAACCCTGGCTTGAAAGAGGTATGCAAGAAACTCTTCCTAGGTGGAAAAAAATTCTTCATTCCATGCGCTGGATGATGATTGTTAAAATTTATAGGAATACTTTCAGATTTTTCACTCATACACTCAGTTCTGATAGAAGTCACAGTGATGAGTGGGCTCTCACTCTTCGCACACTTATCACCAGTTGTCTGAAGACACTAGCACCCATGTACTCTGGGAATATAGGTCCTGTTTGCCCATATAGTCTGCATTCTTAATCTGAATTTATGGACATTTGATGTGAGTATTATCGGTTATTCCCTCTGGAGATCCCATAGGTACTATTCAACATGTCGGGTACATTAGTGTCAAATGAGCTCCATTCAAGTTGATACCTATATCAAAGAGCAACATGCATGAGGCCATTATAATGGCGGATTTTATGTTTAGTAAAGTGAGCTATTTAAGAAGCATATCAAAAGTGGAATGCATTTGAGAACATGATTCTAAATGCGTTGGACTGCAAAGGATTCAGGGAGGATTTACATGAATATCCATCTTTGTCTCATTATGACATGTTTATCTAGCTACTACCTGATTATCTAGGAATCATCGGTGCAAGGGCAACCTAGAAGGTTTATTGCTCAGTGCACAATCATGATAGTACCTTTCTAAATGTTTCTAAGTTGTAGTGCAAAACATGAGATGGATCAAGTTCAGATTGTTATCACCTAGAATGTGAAGAGGAACTTTGACCCCTCAATTTAAATCCAATTAATATATTGTATAGGGTCTTGATGTATTCTGATAAAAATTTTGTATCAGTTGATCTTTTGCATTTCATTGTTTTGGGTAGGTTGATTTGGTGACAGTCAACTCAAGTGACATATGTTGAAATGATTGACGGTGACATATGTCAAGAATTATAGTGACGGGTTTTAAAATCAGATGTTATAATATTTTTGGAATTTAAACTACAACGCTATTCACATAGAGTTTTTTGGTTTACAGTGCCTGCAAGCGCCCCTATCCCCACCTAAGAACCTAATTCTAGGCATATTTAGTACTTGTGAATTTATATGAGTGGTACCACAATAGTTTGAGATGAACAAAGAGTCCAGTAAGCCAATCTCCCAAGCTAGAAATAATTCTGATTGGTTGAGATAAAATCGAGGTAAGTGCCCTATCTCTATGAATGTTAAATGTTTCATAATAAAATAAAATAAAATTTCCTAATGATATGTATGGGTCATTGAATAAGTATATTTTTTATGTAAGTGCATTGTTTTCATATTTTAATAAAAATATTCATATTTTATCAAGCCATTTTTGTGCACCTGCAGCTGAGAACTCCTTACCATATGTTCCAGGATGACCCTAATTGGATCACTTGAATAGACTCTTATAATCCTAGACAATTTGTTATGTTTTAATTGATGCATGGGTTAACCCAAAGGAGGGATGAAGAAATTTTTGAATTTGAAATTCAAGAGGACTCTCTATCACAAAGCTAATCGGTTTAGGTGCTTTTGCAAGTATAGTGGTATGTGGCCAAAGAAGTGCAATGTTCCTAGGTGAACTTTGATCATTCTCCCATTATCATGTTGAAGAATCCATCAATTGCTTTTCTGGATCAGATATGTTACTTGCTCATTCCATAAGATCACCATAGGATGTCCTGCATGTTTTTGAATCTTGAAAAGTAAAGACTCCAGATAACAAGTGAGAGATCGGATTATCTAGTTTGGTCTTAAATGAGAGTTTTACAAAAGTGTGAGCTAAATACATGGTCTCCATCAGTTGTGGACATGAAAAAAAAATAGATATCTTATTCATAATAAGGTTGATTGTATTTGGTACTTCTCATCATCCTTGGCGGGTTGTGACCCTGTCCTCTGAGTGAGTTCTATGTTTACACATCATATTAGGGGTTGGTACTCCTATATCAGGGTTATAACTCTGACTAGACTAGGGGTTGGGTGAAATCCTTGCATGGGGTTGAGTGCCTCATCTAATTTTGAAAAATGCACATGATAGTAATGATTGTGTTTCAATTGGTTTGCTTCCAGTTTAATGTTAATTTTCCACTCCACTTCCATCTTCTTGTTTAGATTGTGTCTAGATTATATTTCTTATGGTTGATTCATCACATGTGATTATTTGTTTTATCTTATACATTAATGGATGGTCTGAATGTTATTCCTGAATGATTCTGAATATATCAGATTCCAAATATAAATTGAAATCATTATAAGGACTGATTCACCCCCACCTAAGTCCACCTATTGTGCCTATAAAAATTGGTATCAACAGTGAGTCCACTCTAGAGAATCTTAACAACTCTCAAGACATATGCTTCTGAAGCACAAATGGGTGGGTGAGAAGAGTTATCAGAAACCAATAAGATACTCCATTCAGATGATTACTATTATACCTTCACAGTGAAGGTATGAATTATCACTCATGCATATTGTTTCTAAAGTTACACCCCCAAGTCCTTAGGATATATAATGTTGTGAACTTGGAGAAGGCCTATTATGCTTCTATTTAGATAACAGATTATTTACATGAGCAATCCTATTCCAAGTAATAATATTCAGGGAACTTGATCATGCTAGAGATGAGATTTCAAAATGCCTCACACAACAAATTGATGAAATGATGAGAAACCTTGAAGATCAGATTAAGATCCTTGAAGGCAAGTTGAAGAATGAGATTAAAGAAAATTATGAGTTCACAAGACTTACTGATGATGCTCTCCAATGGTACACACTGTTGGAACAACAATATTCTTACACAGGAAATAATATAATGATATTGTATTCAACCAATTTGAATTACATACACAGGCTATTAAATAGCCATATACATAGGAAAACTGACTTCCTATAAAATAGGAAAGTGTTACAACAAATAAACCTATTTAGTTGTGATTGTTACTCCCGTAACAATACACAACTCAACACCAATAATATATTATTGTTTATATAACAATAATATATTAATAACACATTAAACTAACCATATAAATAAACCATGTGAATACTAATTCCTAACATTCCCCCCCTTAGTGTTTACATGGTAGAAAAACATCCACACACTCCTCTGCAGTATGCTCACCCCTGTGGCATGTCCAACTCTGTGACTCATGACCTTGATCCAAAAGAAAGGCTCGCTCCTTCCATGGTTTTAAACAGGCTTACCACAAACCTTGATGCGACAAGAACCTCATCAACTGTCGACCTCGTGTGGTTTCTAGATCCTCCCACAAACCCTTTCAAGATCCATGAACTGACTTACTCTGGTGCTACTGTTCACCACTATGCTTATACATCAGGGAATTATGTAGGAAACACAACTTGCATATGACAAAACTGCAGAATAGAAGAAATACTGAAAAAATTTCACATTACTTCCTATAAGAATCGTAATGTTCTTAATTGTAGTCTTTGTCTTTGATCGCTGCCACTCGATCTCGAACAACATAGAAAACTGCCACTGCCACTGGAAGCTTTCCTTGACTAAGCCGTTTTGGGTGCAGAATGGGAATGGAACATTGGTATGTATTCCCCCCCACACTGTGAAATTCCACTCATATAGATACTGAGAAGCAAAATGCATCGAATAACATACTCCTGAATGGATCTTGCTAGTTAGGTCTTGCTGCACATGGTCACTAATGCTAGTGAACGTATTCTCCTAGCTGACCATCTTCCAACGAAGTACGGCAGTCAGAGGACCAAGTCAGTCAGAGGATCACTGACAGTCATCTGCGCTCCAACATAAATCTCTTTCTAACATCCATCAAATACCAAACAAAATAGGAAATCTGAAAAAGAATCACATAAAGCTGAAACCGGAACACTGCAAAACTCAAAAACAAGTACTCACACTGCACACCTGTGCCACCAAATCATTCTGTGCGGCCCCGTCGTTGGTGACTGACGAGAGGTCATTGTTCGACCTCCTTCCTCCGATGCCTACTTCCTCCATCACATGTGCTGCTAACTCAGCCCGATTTGGATATGATCATGAAGCTAAAAATACCTTCAATAATTTGGACGTCGCGTACAAGCGAAAATGTGTCCAAAATTGAAATGCGGGAATTTTTTTTATTTTTATTTTCCAAAATTAGAACCACTATGACGGGAATAAAAAATATACACTTTTGAAAAAAACGGCGCTCGATTTCGAGTTACCATGCAAAAGTTATTGAAGTTACAATTTCCCGTAAAATGGCTGAATTTACTATGACACATTGACTTACATATATTGTTGATATTAGCAACTAAACTACAAACTAGGACGTATAATACTGTTGACTCAATTATTTTTATTTTTATTTTGGTAGCATGACTAGGACAAATAAAAAGTAATTTATGATTACATTTTTAATACATGAGTGGGAACTAACTGATTTAGACTTTCAGTGACTAAACTAAGACGTTTCCATAAGAATAACCTGTACCACAAATGACAATTTTCTCCTATTGACCCACGAATGTTACCAATGAAATGGACATACCACACCTCTTTATATGGAAATACCACAAATTGAATATAAAGGGGAACTATTCTTTGAGGATTATTCCAGCTAAGAGAAATGTGGATGCACTGTCTATGAGGGGTCTATGCAATTGGCGATAATTGGTGAACTAATCAAACTATGGGTAGGCTCCGTCCAGGAAACATCACATTCACCGTCAATTGTTCAATCTCCACAATTTTGTCCATAGTTCACCTAAGATTCCTTCAGCCAATGGAGCTCCACACTTCCAAAACATGAGATGATTGGGCACACAACACCATATGGACTTCGTATCAACTTAGATACTTATGCCACGTCCTTTGTTACTTTGAAGAAACCAAATAGGTCTGAGATGCCTACGGAGAAAATAACAAATGCGAGTTGTCACAGCATGTCTGTGAATAAATAGCTAGCCAAGAGGAATCAAAAAACTGAAACTCCCACGCAGATATGAAATTTGTGCATTCACGTGACATTAGATGAATACTACCGAGACCCCCAAATTAACCATGCATAAATGTAGTCCCTAGTGTCTGGCAGAGAAGGAGTTGGCCGCCACTATTTATTTTTGCATGGATTTCTATTTATGACATCAATCTGAGCAGGACTGGGACTAGTACAGAAGTTGACCCCCAGAAAAAAAAAATTGAGTCTTGTGTTGTGAGGTCCTGATAATAGCATGCAAGGAAGCTCCATTGACATATGGGATCCACTGTGTACTCGTAAGATCTAGGATAGGAAACTTCAAACTAATTAACAAATATCTAGAAAACCAATCTGCACTCTCCTATGTTGTTCTTGTCAGAAAATGAAACTCCATAAATTTGGGGCATATACATAGACTACAATGATGCACACTACATTCAATCTATTTTCTTTGATCCTGTCACTTTGAGACCAGATGTGGAGAACTAAGGACCTAGTAGATCCAACTCATAAATTCAATCACAGCCACCTGCATATTCCATAATACACTGCATAATTGACCTATTACATTCACATTTTATCTTAATTTTTTGCCATATGAGTATGGCCATCAAGGAACCTCCTGCAAAGAGGAGGGAGGGTGTTGTAGAACCTAATTTTCTCCTATTTAGTACTCAATTGTTACTCCTTGTCCAAGACAAAATAAAACAAGTTATCAAAATTACCTAAAATAAATTTTTTTGGATAACACTAATTAACTGCTAAAAGGATGACTAGTAAGAAATTAAGATGCCAAAAGGACTAGAAAGGACGTAAAATATGCTAGCAAGATACAGAGAGGTTGAGAGCACCTAGAGGGGATAAGGGTGCCTAGGGATAACATATTGGATGGGAGCTGGTGTCCATAATCAAAAAACTAAAGTGTCAAAGGTAAGACTGGGCAAGAAGGTGTGTAATACATCAAGATGAAAGACTGAAACCTATTATTGATTACATTAGAGGTTTCAATTCTTGCAATGCATAAATTAGAATCTTATATCCCATTGATCTTAGAGAATCAATATCATATTTTGTTGTGGCTTGATTCTTGACCTATAAATGTACCACTTACAAGTTCATGATTTAGTGTCTATCAGTTCACTTTCTATGGGTATTCTTGTAAAGTGAACTTGGTATAATCCTAGAACAATAGGCTCATTTTTTTGGCATGTCAGTAAATCCTCCTCATATTTCAGAATGGATTACTTTATCAGAGGCTCATAAATATAGTTATAGGGATCTCTATCAATCTGTTGAGTAATCCTCCAAGGTCTACCATCATACTAGCACCTCACAATAAATTCCTAGTCTTCTCCAATTGCATATAGTTTCATTTATCTCCTCAACCATTACAGATCCCTAGCTTCTGTAAATATTCTTCTCCTAGTCATCCTACAAAGGAAAATGTTACACCTCATCAATCACTCACACCCTTATAAAATTAGCCTCACAAATAAAAAATAATATCACTTTACAAGACCATAGTTTATATGATTCTATGATCCTCATAAATAAACATCATTTAAACTCATCTCTTGTAAGCACCACATATTAACCAACATTACTATAAATATTATCACACTACTAGGTTTCCTGACAATGATTCATTGTGCCCTTACTATGCATTGATTTTGAATCAATTCATGGAGACAAGGGTGTCATTTCCTTTGGCTCCTTTCTTTCATGAGTAGGAATATGTCACCATTTATTCCTCGTAAGTGGAAGGTTGGGAAGGAACTAAAAATGCAATTCTCATATGTAATCATTGTAAGATTTGAAGCCAAGGGTCACTACTTCTCCACTGCTGCAGGTCATTAAATCATAAACTTGCCCTAAGAAAAAATCTACTTACCTATTATAGAAATAGGGTATAATAAAAGTTTGGATTGTGTTTTACCATGCTAATTTTTTAACTAAAACTTTGGTGCTACTTAAGTAATTGGCATTTTTCACTTACCCACTACAATATCTCCCATCATTGGCACCGAGTTACACAATCAAGAAGCCCAGTCTTGGGTCTGTTAAATCAGGCCACTTCTATTCCACATGCTTTCAAAATTCCACACTTGCTTGGTCATATGAGTAGATGATAATACATCAGTTCCACAACCCTAATGATTTCAAGCACTTCACAATCTCTCATCATTCTGGTATATGAACCTTGAGATAATCTATGAAAATAAGAACCTCATTTTACATCTTGAATCAATTTACGCAGTTTCATCGAATCTACCTATCTGAAGCGTACATTATGAGATTTTTACACGGATAATAATTCTTTGTCTGCTTCCATATGATATCACTTGACATATTTATATGTGCAGTATCCTATACATTTTGGAAATAACTCACAATAATAACACACTTTGTTATATAAGAACTCATTTCATCAAAAAATCTATTCTTGCAGGTTGTATTATCACATCATTACAAACTATTTAATCATCCCATACTCAATACACATTCATCACAAATCATTTTTGCACTATACTAATACACGTTTCGTAACATTACCCACTTATTGATGCACATGGTAGTTCCACGGTCACATACTTAACTACTGAGGGTATGACCAATCTTGTGAAACATGAACCTCACCTAGTGTCACTCATGTACTCTGTATCACTCTAGAGGCTATGATGATTCACATGGTTTTAAACTAGGGTTACCAAAAACCTTCACACCAACATGACCGATCAAATATCTACCTCGTGTGGTTCTATGTATCATCCCACGAACCCTGTTGAGGGGGCATGTAATAAATTACTCTAGTGCATTTGTATTCACTACTACTTCATTGTACACTCTCTCAAGGGGAGTATATGATGAATCATAGATCATTTACTCTATATTCCATTACATCACATTCACAACATATTTCATGAATAATCTTAGTCACATTTTTTCTTATAAGAATCTTACTAATGTTCTATAATTGTAGCCACTGTTGTTGATCGTTGCCACTCGATCTTGAGCAACATAGACAACTACCACTGCCACTGGAAGCTTCCTTTGACTTGAGTCATTTTAGGCTCATAATGGAAATGGAATATTGGTGTCATGTTCCTCCCATAATGTGAAATTTTCACACACAAACATTGAGAAACAAACTATAGTGAAGTACATACTACTGGTTGGATCTTACTAATTAAATCTTTCTGCACATGGTCACCATTGCAAGTGAGCGTATTCACAAATGGACCATCTTCTAACTAAGTACAACAGTAAGAGGATCACGTTAGTAAGAAAATCACTGACAGTCATATGTGCTCCAACACAACTCTTTTCCAGCATCTAAAACCACACAAAATAAGAACTCTGAAAATAAACACACTGCAAAAATTGAAAGCAAATACTCACACCACAGCTTTGTGCGACCCCATTGTTGGTGACCGACGAGAGGTCATTGATTAACCTCCTACCTCGGATGCCTCCATCCTCAAGTTGGTTTGTTGCTAACTCAGATGGATTGGAACTTGAATCTCATTTGTTTCCATATTGTATTGTATTTCGTCTCCTCCCGCAATGTGAAACACTTTATTTTTTAGATGTCAGGTAACATCGAGAATGCGTCTATAAGGCAATTTTTTTTCCAGACTCTTATAATGACTCGACTCTTTCAAAAACTTGACTATTAACTTGATTTTGACTCTTTTGTCTCTGACTCAAATATTGACATACATATATAAACTATTGATAATACATTTATACTCATAAAAGACAAAATCAAAACAAAACTAAATACACTAAACTTAAAACTAAACCTAAAGACCTAAAATACCGAATGAACTTGAAGTTTAAAGGAATTTAAAGTGATGATAATATACTAAACTGAACAACTACTAATATCACAACTATATCTTAAAAAATAAAAGACCTAGTACCTTTCTACGACACTTTGCATGAAAAACAACATGTACGATGGGAAAAATATATCAATTATATTAGTGCCATAAGTGAATATATCGAGTCGAGGAGATGTGAGCACGTACTAGGAACTTCATTTTCTTGTACACGAGGAAGCTGAGTTTGTAGCAAATTTGATAATTAATTCTATGAATAAAATTGTGTACGATGCACACTCGAGAGGCGTATGCATATGAAGAGCTCACGTTTACGAGAAGACCATCACAACTGCTCTATTCAAAACCAAATGCTTAGAATGTTGGTCTACAAAAGAGATATGTTGTATGAGAGCTCACATAGGCTCTTGATCGGTTTTGAAATGAGATATTTTACCATCAGAGCCGAAGACAATTTGATCACAATGTATTCAATGGGAATAGCCCTAATAGATACATGTGGACATAGAAATCATTGTGATAATACTACAAAGAAAGAATATTGGTGAGATAAACTGCACTTTTCTTTTTCACCCGACCAGACCTGCATCGAATGGAGGACTTGGTATATTCTTTGAAAAAGATATAGAATGCTAGCAGATAGTTGACCACCGACTCCTACTTACACAACTGCATGCACGCTTATGATTGGATATAATAATGAATTGTTGGTTCCTGTGCTTTAGAGCTCTAGAATGTTGATAGAAGAATTGTATATTTTTTACTATTGGTGCAGGCTTCAATGCCAAGAGGTGCGGTAGGTGGACAATGTGGAATGCTAATACCAATCCTTTATTATCATTGAATTGTATTCCAGATCTACGCCCCTATGAAAAACTTCACAGAAAAATACAATATCCTACGCTATAGGCTCTTTAAAATTTTATTCTTTCTCATTCGAAAGAGTGAAGCACAATGCTACTACCCCTATTTTTAATTCTACATACGTGCTATTTCACTCTCAAATAATTCTCGCTTTGATACCAAATGTAAGGTATGAAACAATTTGCATAGTAGAAATCTCCGTATCTATTTCTTCAATCAATTACATATTATTACAGGGATATGCATTCCTACAAACGAGGAGAGTTACAAAAAAATCATCCTAATTACGTGAGTGGTTTCAACCACCAATATTCACGCAATAACCATAAATGTAGTCAAAAAATCACACACTTACTATTACATTTATACATTCGGGTATGCTATTTTATATATGGAGCTTGTGTAATAAAAGTATTCACTAATGACCCATCGTTTAGTATTGTTATTAGTTAGTCGGTCGTCATTGTTACTTGTCTGGTACAATTGTCAATTGTCTATACAATTTTGGGCATATTTTAGGGAGTCTCAAGTGTCATAATTTGTGTGATTGTCATCTTTAGTCCTATACTGGGGCACCTAAGGTAGCATTGTGGCGCCCCAGTTCGTGATTTTAAGTGCCCTTGTTTTCGTAATTTATGGTCCTAATTTGTTTGTTCGAGGTTGGTCTTTGTTGTTACCCCGTGCATTCCCCTAGGTTGTAGTCGGCGTTTTGGTGTCAAAATTTGAACAAGAGATCCCTATATAAACATAACATACTCACTACATTATGGGTGGACATCTTACTATCAAGGGCACCTATCTACTAAGGTAAGGGACTGCATTTGGGCATCTTCTACATATGTATCACACAAGTATAGGGGAAAGGGTAGTATTATTTCCATTCCATCCACCATTTGCTTTTTTACATCTAGTTATTGCCCCCTACTTCTATATCATTGGTGCTAGGGCACCCTAGGCACAAAATTGCACACACACACACACACAACTACATGGGGTCTAGAATGTAGTGTAACGCTTATTCGTAAGTCCACCATTGTGGCAGCTAAGGTCAGTCTGACCTATTCATATGCATTTTTATTTTTAGATTTCGATGCTTTGAATATGGTTATATAGGTGGATCTTCACATTACATTTACATCAATATAAGCAAAAGAATTGTGACAACCGTGTGACAAAGACGAAGATATTGCGGAGATCTTGCGACACTACCAGACTTAGATCCTGAGATTTTCTGTAGACTACAGTGCCCAGATCACAGACTAGGGCACCCTAGTATCCTTCCAGGTGCTTCAGTCTAGTCAAATGCTCAACTTCTGCCATTCCTGAGGCCATCTAGTCACATATTTCCTAGTCTGCACATCATCCTACTTTAGTCCAACACACAACGAGGTAAGTCAAACTCAAGTTAGTACCATATCCCTCTTATTTTCATTATTTCAGTATATTCAAACAATAAAGTAAAATATCTAGTTTCAACATTTTAATACTGCATTATGTTTCTATTTAGGTTAACTCATAAAAGTAAATATTTTATATTTTTAGTTAATCAATAAACAACCCTATTTAACTATACTACAATAACATAATTCTACCCACATTAATGTGGAGCACTAACTTAGGTGAATTCCTAACACGTACACTCTCAATTCGCTTCGTGATGACAACGCACTCATGTGGTTCATTTATGACTACTGAGGAATCTTATATAAGTGAACCTCATCATCTACACACTGGGGGCATTGTTATTATCCTTCCCCCCCCCCTCTTCATCATGCTAACACATGCTTAAGTACACTTTTTTCAACCATATCATTCACATACTCTTTTAAATCATTCATTTTATACATACTTTACCAGTCATCACAAATCTATTCATACAGACAATACACCTTTTTATCATTTATATATCACATAGAGCAATCACATCACATATATTTCATACACTATCTATTATCACATACATTATCTCATCACTAATTCATTTATGATCACATCAATCACCATTATCTACGCAATGCAACTTCAATAGACACATATGCATAATACGCAACACATCACATATCAAAACAACACATCAACACAATACAAATCATCACATCACACATCACATATCGCAAAAATAATCAACACATCATACATCAAGGTACAAGTACCAATCATCACATCAGTAAACAATAAGTATAATGAACGTACACCAATAGTGTGTGTGTGTGTGTATATATATCGTGCAAAATCATATTTACAAAATACCAACGCTTGGTGGCAACCCCCCATACATCATTACATATCATATCTCATCATCACTATCACTATCTTAAACTATAGGAAATATAGAACTAGAAGCTTCAATTCTCACTCTATGTTACTAGTCACGGCTCTTATACCTCTCTACATGTTTGTGTAATGAAGTCAATTCGATCGAATGCTCCAAAAAATGACTTTGTAGCCCCACGAACCTCGCAAATACATCATGTGCTAGGGGACTTCTAGCCACATCCTCTTTAGATCATTGTGTCTCCTCTTGTGCCTCATCCATCTCACTCAATATCATGGGACAAGTGGTCACAACTACTGCCACTAAATCAAACAGATGAGCATGCTCACTCGTGATGGCATCCACTTTCTCTAGCATACCACCTCCTATGAGTGCATCAATGGGAACATTTCGTGTCAATGTGTGAATGGATGTATCCACAATCAACAACCAATACGCATCACTTGTAGCCATATGTCAACACATTAGTTATTATAGACAACAACGATAATCAATCAAATAAATAACAAATATCACTATATAGATACTCATGCTCTACTATCGTTGTTGTTACACTATGGGGGGCATGTGCTTACCCCTCTACTCCTGCTACTGGAGGTGCTTCCGCTGTATCAAAACCAAAGGGGAATAAAAACACCCACCGATAAGATTTCCACCATGCACTATATGCCTCAATGCACCCTGCGTCATTGACACCTATTAGCTCTATCGTTGCATCTACCTCATCCGGTCTAGGGGTACTAGTTGCGCTCCTATGGGCCTTGGTCTAGCTCCAATCCTCCTCGGTGCCCTCGTGGCTCTCACCCATATATATGGCTCCCAGGGCATATCCTGAGCCAGACCAAACTGTCGTGATACACGCTCTCCCTGAAATAACTCCACCACCCCAGGAAACCTATCCTCTAGCCACATAGTATAATACATACATCAAAGCTCCATTTTATCCTCTGGCCATCCTCCATAGTCTTGATACGGTCTCTAGATAATGGCCTTTGGCCCCTTATGATCCAACATCGATCTATATGTATCATTATCCATCCTCCTACTCCACACACCTACCCACCTCTTGGCAAATATAGATGGCCTCACCCACTCTGCATGTGGCCCATGAAGTGGCCTCAATATCACAATATGCTCATATGTCCACACATGTAACAAATTGGTGGCCCCTAGATCACCCCCATGTTCCTCCTATGTAACCCTGTATAAATCCCTATATAAATGGGACAATACACATTGTGCCCAAACATATCTCATTCCATTTTCCTTTATACAACAACAAATATCATGTATCTTATACAAGATGCCTACACCACCGCCCTCCACTGCAACTGAAGAAACAATCACAAGCACTATAAACTTCCGCAATCTCGGAACCATTGACCTCAGTATAACATCCAAATTGATGTCGACCTGAGCATGAACTCGGGTCCCTATAAAGTACCACCTAGCTGCTTGCATTTGTTGCTGAGCATCCTATACTACCATCACCTGAACCCTCTCACCAACAACAAGTAATTGCAATATGTGATACACATCCTCTAAAATCATGGTCATCTCTTCGGTAGGAAACCAAAATGTGCAAGTATTTACACACCATCTCTCACATAATGAGGTGATCATCAACATATTATGGGGAATATCCCCTATATTGGCTATGTGCCATAAGTCGACACGATCTAGTACATATTAATCATCATCTGAAAAACCTAATTCTAACAAAGTGCTCAAATGACAACCACCATGAAACTCTCGTGAATGAATATCCCTCTGCACAACCAAACATAAACAAAAAACACAACATCAATACCTCGTATACATGTAAAAACACCTAACGAAACCATCAACAACCATCACTTTTTACATCCACCACATTCTGGGCTAAAACCATGCCTTCTAGGTCACCAACACCTAAGAGCAAGATGTGGGCACCCAGGACCAGGTCATTAGTGCCCATATCTAGGCATTGACGTCTCAAAGGTCGTTAGCACCTTCACCACTCTTACCTAGGTTGGAAATGCCTAGAAACTCAAAAAATAGAAATTTTCAAAAACTCATGAAAAAAACTTATTTCAACACAATTTTTGAAAAAATTACACTCACTAGCTCAGCTATCGTACGTGACGCCACAACAACTGCCACCATCCTGAATCAACTCAATTGCGGTGCTCTCACTTGTGGCATCTTCACACACCCAGATCTCAAAATCACACTCGTGCAATGATCAAATGAAATGTATATTTAATTTTTCCTATTAATTTTTATAGCAACTCTAAATTACCTACCTAACTATAGTCATTATTTACGATTATCATCCTAACTAATACACATCACACGATTTCAATCATATCTTGAGCATCATTACTCTGATTCTTGTCATGCTTGAGTCATTCTCTTTAGAATACTACCTATTATAGTATTGTAAACATTCCACAAATACTGTATTCCTACTCGACACAGCTCCAACTCAATATACACACAATTTTACAACATCTACTATATTGTGCTTCGATCACAATTACATCATTACACAATTACTTTTGGATCAATATTCGTTCTCATCATAACTCTTCCACAAATATTGTATTCCTACTCGATTTTACAACATCTACTATATTGCGCTTCAATCACAATTATATCATCACATGTTTACTTTCGGCTCAATATTCGTTATCATCATCACTCTTCCTTTCACCGAAAGGGCAGCATATAATCGGGGTCATCCTATAATTCCTCTCATACTGTTACACAATCTTTATACATTTCTAATTTGTTATTGTCAGAAATTTTCTCATACAACATGTGACATCTCACACCATTTTCTATCAATTCCCCCAAATGACCTAATCTGGGGGAAACAAGCATAAAATATCTCTATGAGTAATCACTCAAACACATTCAAATGTCAAACACAATCACATCAATCAATCCATACAAACACAACATATTTTTCCTCCCGAATGACCTAACTTGGGAGTTACATCACCACTTTCCCAGATGACCTAACATGGGAAGTGACCTCTACATTTGTTCTATTGCTTCCAAATTACCTAACATGGAAGCCATTTCATACATACTACGGAACACTTGGAGTGGGGGCATGAAGACGTCATTTCCTTTCCTATAATGCTCCTATATGGGTTATTCACACTTGATTGAAATGAATTAAAATGGATTGAAATGAACAAAATTCGGTCTTTGTCCATCTGCATCGGCTAGACCTTTTGAGGATATAGTTAAAGTTGGAGGGTAAAACTTGAATTCTCTCCCTACACTCTTCCTTTGGTGGTAGGACACCCAAATCCTCAGTTTTTCAAACACATAATATTAGGTTGGGAACTGATCACTCCTTACCCCATCGAAATCACCATCAATGACAAAATCAAAATCTACAATCACTCAATATTGAAATCCTCAATCTTGTTTAGTGCTCCTAACAAAAATTCTATGTCTCTCTTTAGGCTGCGTGGGTCAACATGTTGACCCATGGTTCACCATGATATATGTTCTTATTCTATGTGTACTTATGCAATAGGGATTCTTCATACTTCTTCCAGGCATGTTCCTTACTTCCTTTACACTACTTGAATTTCATTCAGATAACAATAAAGGGGGTAAAATGTAGACACAAAATCATGCACTTACTACTATTTATCATACCACACAATTACTTTTGTTTTTATACTTGCCGCATATTTAGTAATCTTATTTTTGATATTTGAGGTTAGCTTTTTTGGTTTTTTCCACTCATATCCCGAGACTTGGATAATTAGTAAGGAAAAGTATTCATTGGCTGATAACTTCCTAGTCCATTAGCTTGTTTGTTGGTCTATATTTTCTTTTATCGTTCACATCTGTCTACTTAGTTTTTTTTTTTTTTTTATTTTGTTTTGGCCCCAAAGGTTTTTGGTCAGGGTCACAGGGATCCCTGTCGTCTTAGTCTTACACTTGTGTCAGTTGTTTTAGACACTAGCACCAAAAACTGAACACTAGTGCCGGCAATACTTTCCATCATGGGCACCCGTGTGCTCTTTATTTTTTATCTTATTTTTGATATTTGAGGTTAGTCTTTTTTGGTTTTTCCACTCATATCCCGAGGTACTAGTTGGCATGTCAGGTCATTACTGTCAAAATTAAAGCAAGATATCCCTCTATAAACACAACATACATACTATTATAATGATGAACAATTTCTATCAAGGGCTATCTATCTACATATCAAAGGGACTGCATCTTGGGCTTGTTACTCTATATACACACTGCATAGGAAAAGGGAGTTAAGTTTTCCATCCACACATTTGAATGTTATCTAGTTACTGCCCCCTATCTTGGCATCGTTGGCACGAGGGAAACCTAGGAGCACTACTGCACACACAATCACATAGAACTACATTGGGTCTGAGATGTAGTGCAATGCTCAGTCGTAAGTTCAATAGTTGACAGTTGAGGACAGTCTGACCCCTCATTTTACATCTTTCCTTTTTAGGATTTGATGTCTTTTTTAGGGTTTTACAAGAGGTTATTTGGGTTACAGATTAACAGGTACTCTAACAATCTAAGTGTGACATACAGGTGACCAAAGGCGATAAAGTGTGAAACCCTGGATACATTGTTGGAACCAGGTTCTGACCTTTTTAACAGACTCCAATGCCCCCAAAGGGGTCTAGGGCTTTTAGGGCACCCATAGGCGCTCTCTCCCTTACTTAGGTTCCCGGTCCAGACATTTCCAGTCTCTTTGCATTTTTCTGAGCGGTATTGCAACAGTTTGTGTTTCTGTTCCATCACCTTTCCCAACCCAGACATGCTTCGGGATAAGCAAAATCAAGGTAAGTTCCCTATCTCTTCCATTTTCTCTTATAATAAAATCAATTTTTTTGTCTAACATATGTATTTCATTGAATATCATTTGTAGAAATCATTACTTTCAAATTTTAATAAAATAAAATTGATTTTATTAAATCATATTTCCTCCTCCCTATCTCTCTCTACTCCTAACTTTCACTGTGCCCTAATTTGCCCATTGACCACTCCAACGAGCTCATTGAGCTCTTCATGTTCTCTCATCTATCTTAGATGAGCCACCTTGGTCTCTGCCCCTCATCTCTCCCCATCAAGTTCTGCTATGAGATCTTCTAGCTCAGATCTAAACTGAGCTCGTTACCTTTCTCGGGCTTCCCCCTTGCACCTCATTTGATATCTATTTTTTGTCGTCCAAGATCTACTCGTTGCTCCATGACTTATAATTTTCCCTACCTTCCATAATCTCGATCATGTTTTTTATTGACTTGCTTGTGGGTTTTATCTTGGCTCCATCAAACTCGTCCTACGTGCTCACCACCATCTACTATGTTGAATGATCAATATCATTCTTGTCAAGCCTTATTCTATGCTTTTTGCCTCTATCGTATCGAGTCAAGCTCATTTTACTCAGCTCGGGCATTGAACTTACAACTTGCCTATGCCTACCACCTAACCCTATTTGGCTGAGTTTTTTTTTAACTCGTCCATTGCTCTGTGTCAGCCCTATTTGGCCTTGATTCATTTATCTCCTATAAACACTTACACCAACCCTACATGTGCTTTTTGGCTCACCTCTTTACAACCATTCAATCAACTCTCTTTTCATTATAACCATCCTACCCTTTCCCATCTCGCTCACCAAGTTAAACCTGAGGCAGCTCGCCTTGAGCCCCTCCCCTTGTGCCAAGTGGCACTTTAATTGTTTATTGACCTTTTAAAATTTTCTTTCCCTCCCTTTTAATCCTTTCCAGTGGGTTTTTATTAATAAGATTAGTTATAAATTCTTAACTTAGGTTATTTTTATTTAACTTAGCTTATTTTAATTAATCTAAGTTTTGATTTATTTAAAAGGAAGGAAATTTATTTAATTAGGTCAATTATCATTATTAGGGCTAGTTGATTTTTAATATACCCCTTTTATTTTTTAATCATTTTTGGTAAATTAAGATAATCGGGAAAATATTAAAAATTAAGATTATCAGGAATTTTTTTGAATGTATGCTTGTGATGGGGATTATCATTTTCTGGGGGCCTTTTCTACGTTTTGGGAGGTTCTTGGCTCCTCCGAGAGTCATTTTTTGTACTCAAGCTCTTATTATTACTTATGGGCTAGTGAGTGCATTTGCCACATCCTTTCGGCAAGGGAGTTCAAAGAAACATGAGACGCTATTTCTCACACATAACTTAGTTTTTTTCCTTTCCTTCTTGTTTTCACCTTACTTTGTGCTTATTATAGTGTCGATTCACTGCAATCAGTTGAAACTCATTGTGGTCTCCACACTTGCATTTTTTATGGCAATTTCAAGGTGAGTGATCATCTATTTCATGACACATGAATGGATCTGATTGTAATCAACACAGTAAACCTTAAAGTGCCACAAATAGGGGGTGAAAATATTGTTCTAGGGTGTGTGTGTTTCCTTTCTTTGTGCATTCTTATTTTCTCTCTCCTCACGATGGATGTTAGTTTTGTTCCTTGAATCACATTGTTTATCTTATTTCAATGGATATTTAAGATGATTATAACTTCACGTGGTAAAGGGGTATCACTATGGGAGTGGATAAAGAACCAACAACCGAACTCGAGAAATCTAGGTGGTTCAACCGATGTGACGAAGCCTATGGTCTTCTTTATAATTCTATCTCCTAACTCACTCTTCCACATTGAGTCTTCCATAAAATATGATGGAGCCTGAAAAAATCTTGATGATATGTTTGGAAAACAAGATGACATGAGAGCCCATGAGTTGAGGAACGAACTGCTAATATTAACTCTCAGCAACTTTGATAATCTACAAGCCTTCTTCTCAAATTTTGTCCACACTAGATTACTATTGAAAGAATGTGGAATTGAAAAAAAGGATGTTGAACTGATCTTATCTAGTCTTTCTAATCTTAGCCTCGAATACTCTTTATTTATTTATATTTTTCACACCACAAAAAAAGCTCTAGGGATTTCTTGGAAGATGCCCTCATTTGACAATTTTTTCATCCCAACTCATTCGAGAATAGGACAAGTTGATTCAAATTGGAGCAATCAATTCCAAGTCACATGCCCTAGTTTCAAGTACTGGTAAAGGAAAGGAAAACAAACATGAAAAGAAGAAATATGAAAAGGACCAACCTAAGAAAGAAGCCAAGTCCAACTACACCAAACCCAACATGGACACTTCTACTTTGGAGGAAAAACATAAGAAGGAAAATTTTAAGTGTTCCTATTGTGAGAATTTAGGACATGAAGAGCATTAATGCATGAGAAAACAAATTAGCCACCTAACTCATTTAATTGAGAAAAATAATATAGGTGTTCCTGAGTCTATCAAGCAAAATGTTCCAAAACCCGAGTCTTCCAAAGTAAAGGAATCCAAATATAAGAAGAAGAAAGGAAATGCCCTTGTAGCAAGAGTTGTTCCTTCATCAACGTGGGTCATAGATTTCAGTGCCTCACACCACATGGGTTCTTCAAATGTTGATTTTTTTGAAATTGAATGTTTGGTATGTCCCAAATCACTCTGGGTGATGGCAATTCAGTTTTGGTTGCTAGTAGTGGATCGGTAGAATTATATGGTGGAACCTTTAACAATGTTATAAGTGTTCCTGATCTCTTTACCAATATCTTATCACTTTACCAAATCACTCATATTGGTGAAGGAATGCGAGTGGAATTTAATCCTAACTTGGTGATCATTCGTGAGATTCAAAGTGAGACTACAATGGCTAAGGGAAAGGCATACCACCCGTCTTGATGGTACACCTTCTCCCACTTTACTTTTGATTCTTCGCCCATTGCCTTACTTACTCTTGTTGATGAGGTTAGTAAGTTATGCCATGAGAATTTTGGTCATCTAAACTATTATTCCCTTGAAAAATTAAGCTAACATTAGATGGTCAACAAGTTACCTTGAGTCAAATTTTCTAAGGGTCTTTGTGAAGGTTGTGCCCTCTAGAAGCACTCCAAAAAAATTTTTGGCAAGGGAAAAGCCTGAAGAGCTTATCATCTCTTAGATCTTGTTCATAGTGATATTTATAGCCCTTTTCCATCTCCTTCGCTCACTAGATCTCTTTATATACTTACCTTCATTGATTAATTTTTACTTTATAGTTTGTAGGTTTACTTTCTCAAATAGAAATATGAAGTTTTCAATCACATTTCAGACTTCAAGACTCTCGCTGAGAAATAAGTCGAAAGGTCTATCAAGGTTCTTCAAACTAACAATGGAGGTGAGTATCTGAGAAATAGGTTCAATGATTTTTACACCTCCAAATGGATTGCTTTGAAGTGTACAATTGTTTACATACCTTCACAAAATGGATTTGTGGAAAGAAAGAATAAAACTCTTAAGGAGATGGCCACTTAAATGGTTCATTTCAAATTCCTTCCTCTACAGTAATGGGCCAAATCCATGAATTGTGTTTGTTACATTCATAATCACTTTCTGTACAAAGTAATAAAAGTTATGACACCCTTTGAGGTTTGGTATGGACACAAACTTGATGTCAAGCAATTTCACGTCTTCGGATCAATTGTCATGGCTTGGATTCCCAAAAAGAGACGCAAGGCCTTGAAACTTTAATACAAACCTTGTATTTTTTTAGGGTATGCCAATGACATAAAGGGCTAAAGATTATTAAAACTCACTACTCATCAACTTTATATTAAGAGAAGTGTGAAGTTTGGTGAGTCATCTTTTACTTCTACTTATCCATCCGCTGAGGTCCTTTTTCCCCTCTTTGACTTAGATTTTGACTCTTCTAATGATGATATTGTTGAGCCTCCTGTTGTCAATCCTCCTGCTCCTCTCATTCCATATGCTTTAGAATATTCTAATTCTGACAATAGTGATGACAAGGACTATGTCCCATCTCACTTGAGTGAATAATCTACAGATTCTGAGCTTGACTCTCCTCCTAGTCCTTGTTGTGCTAGGCAGACCTTACAGAGTGCTAGAGATTGGATATGAGATCTTTCAGATGAGAGATAGAATCATTAAGATTTCATTGGACCCCAAGCCTTCTTTGTCTCAGTCTTTTTGGGAGGTTTCTGGGATTCTTGAGTGGAATTCTACCATAGATGAGGAGTATTCTGTTAGCGTAGGTTATCGTTCCTTTCATGGTATCAGAGCCATAGATGATGTAGACATCCATCTGTAAGTTTTTCTTTGCAAGCAAGGATTTATTATTTTCATCCAGCCTTGTTGTCGGGACCCACCTTCTTTTCCACCCACCTAAGCTATGCTTATAGGAGGGTGTTAGTGTAGGTTATTATTTATCCTTTTATTTATTTATCAGGATAATTCTTACACTTGTGTTAGCCCTACACTTGTTGGGTTAACTTGCTTAGGTGTACTAGTTGTGTGGAGTTAGCTTCTTAGTTATGCCGAGTTAGCTTACTAATCTTTTGGAGTTAACTTAACTACCAGTATCAGTTAGTGGGAGTTCTTCACCATTGATTTAGGTAGTAGTTGCACTTCCCTCCTCCTATATGTACATCTTTCTTATTGAGTAATTCAAGTCATTCTATTGTAATGTATTGAGCATTATGGATTATGATGGATTTCCATATATGGTATTTTAACTCTTCTGTTTTGAAAATATAATGTGGTGTGCTATTATCATCTAAGATCGTAGCTTAGAACAATCTTCTTATCGTTCCTTTCATGGTATCAGAGCCATAAATGATGTAGACATCCATCTGTAAGTTTTTCTTTACAAGCAAGGGTTTATTATTTTCATGTATTTGGAATTTGTGAGAAATTTTCTATAGCATGCATTTTTATGCAAAACGGAGTGCATCATTGGATTTGGAAGGTGCCAAAACCCTAGAATGAACTGTAAACTTGGCCATGTTTTGAGACAGTCAAATCTAGACATTTTAAAGGTTTTTTTTTGCACATTTCTCAAAAAAATCCGTACAATTATGTACAGACATATTTTTTAGCTCAAAATTTATATCAGATTTATGGGTTTTTCTAGAAACTTTCTGGGTTTCTCTTTGTTTTTTGATACAGGTGCTAAAAAAAAAGATATTTGCAGTTAAAGTTTGTATTCACAATTGTACTTTTTGGGTGCATTCTTTTATCCATTGGATATAAGCGTGTACCTTCTAGATGCATTCTTTTACCCTCTAGGTATTTTGGTTTTGGATGCAGTCTTTTATCCACTAGACATATATTTGTACCCTCTGGGTGCATTCTTTTATCCATTGGATATAAGCGTGTACCCTCTGGACGCAATGGTTTACCCTCTAGACACTTTAGGTTTTGGGCGCATGCTTTTATCCTTTGGTCACAAGCATGTATCGTGTGGATGCAATCTTTTACCCTTTGGACATTTGGGTGTCACATGTACCTTTTAA
This sequence comes from Taxus chinensis, assembly GCA_019776745.2. Taxonomy (NCBI): domain Eukaryota; kingdom Viridiplantae; phylum Streptophyta; class Pinopsida; order Cupressales; family Taxaceae; genus Taxus; species Taxus chinensis. The sequence continues at coordinate 735,517,849 of CM034152.1, read as the reverse complement.
AAAAATCAGCATTAAAATATTATTTTAATAGCAAAACCTTGTAAAGCTCATAACTTTTGATCCGTAGCTCGGATTAAGGTGATCTTTTTTTTTGAAATTGTGTATTTTTTTCGAGATCTACGCATTGGTGACATTTTTATACACATATTTCAAATGTAAAAGTTACTGTTACTCTTTGTAATATTTACATGCACTCAATTATAAAGTGCCAAATTCGGGAGGGTGTTGTGATCACTTGTGGATGCATTTTCAGTTGAGCCCGACGTCCTAAAATTTTGGGTATTGCATTCTTGTATCTATGGGTGTATACATTTATATCTCTCTTGTTTGTTGAAATATTTTAGATCTGTATTTTTGACATTTTTTTTGGCATGTTGACAGTCTCTCTTGTGGGGGAGCTATTCTGGTGGAGCCCAGTGTTAGTTTGTCAGTGTTCGAGTAGTTGATTTTGATAACTCATACAGATCTATGGTGTCACTCTACAAATTCAGCAGTATGGGAGGGTATGGTGTTGATATTGATTCTTTGGGTTTCGTGTCCTTACTTTGTTACGTGTTGATACTGCTTCTTCGGGTTTCGTGTCCTTGCCTTGTTACCTTGGATTTTCTTGGATCGTGGCACTCCTATTTATTTAGATCTCGTGTCCTTGCCTTGTTGCCTTGGTTGTTCTTGGATCGTGGCATACCTATTTGTAGCAGTTGATCAAATTATGTTTGGTGTTTGTTTTTCACTTTTCAACATCACTCTATTGACAGTCTCCTTGCATGGAGCTATTCTGGTGAAGCCCAGTGTCAGTTGTTTTTGAGTTATATGATCAAGTAATGGATTCAGACCATAGTGTGTACCACACTTCTTCAGCATTGTACGAGTTTTTGGAGTTGAGCTTCTGAGGATATCTTGCAGTAGAATTTTTCTCTCTACTTTGTTATTACTGGTTTTGGGTAGCTTATGGTGTCCATTTTTCCCAGTTGTTGTACGTGGGTACCTCATCAGGCCTTATTGCTGGGACCCACCTTCTTTTCCACCCACCTAAGCTATGCTTACGGGAGGGTGCTAGTGTAGGTTATTATTTATCCTTTTATTTATTTATTAGGATAATTCTTACACTTGTGTTAGCCCTACACTTGTTGGGTTAACTTGCTTAGGTGTACTAGTTGTGTGGAGTTAGCTTCTCAGTTATGTCGAGTTAGCTTACTAGTCTTTTGGAGTTAACTTAACTACCAGTATCAGTTAGTGGGAGTTCTTCACCATTGATTTAGGTATTAGTTGCACTTCCCTCCTCCTATATGTACATCTTTTTTATTGAGTAATTCAAGTCATTCTATTGTAATGTATTGAGCATTATGGATTATGATGGATTTCCATATATGGTATTTTAACTCTTATGTTTTGTAAATCTAATGTGGTTTGCTATTATCATCTGAGATCGTAGCTTGAAACAATCTTCTTATCATTCCTTTCATGGTATCAGAGCTACACAACTTGTTGTCACACCAAAAGTTTGAGGTTTTGGTGTGACGGCAAGTCATGTAGCTCTGATACCAAACAGTTAAGCACGCCAACCCCAGAGTAGTTCTGGGATGGGTGACCTCCCAGAAAATTCTTGGTGTCACTTCCTCATAATGTTGTTGGGCCTGATTGGGTGTATACCAGACTCCATCGTGCGGGAGGGTATTGGCGTAGCAACTGATTAACACGATGAGATCCCTCTCCACCATTAGTTCGAGCTTTTGGTGTGATGACAAGTTGTGTAGCTCTGATACCATGAAAGGATTGATAAGAAGATTGTTCCAAGCTACGATCTCAGATGATAATAGCACACCACATTAGATTTGTAAAACAGAAGAGTTAAAATACCATATATGGAAATCCATCATAATCCATAATGCTCAATAAATTACAATAGAATGACTTGAATTACTCAATAAGAAATATGTACATATAGAAGGAAGGAAGTGCAACTACTACCTAAATCAATGGTGAAGAACTCCCACTAACTGATACTAGTAGTTAAGTTAACTCTAAAAGACTAGTAAGCTAACTCGACATAACTGAGAAGCTAACTCCACACAACTAGTACACCTAAGAAAGTTAACCCAACAAGTGTAGGGCTAACACAAGTGTAAGAATTATCCTAATAAATAAATAAAATGATAAATAATAACCTACACTAACATATTCCTCTCTCATGAAGAACAATACTTGGGATCTCACCCCTTTTTCAAAAGGAAGAAAAATGGTTTGGTGTAAGTGGGTGTACCGAACAAACTATGTTGCTAATGGGAATGTCAAAAAGTATGAAGTGTAAATTATAGATAATGGGTTCTCTTAGGTTGTTGGGGTTGGTTATTTAGAGACCTTTATTCCCATTGTGAAGATGATTTTTATTTGACTGACCCTCGCCATCGTTGTCGCTAACATATGGGAAGTCCATCAAATGGACGTTAGGAGTTCCTTCCTTCATGGGGACATAGAGAAATAAATCTATATGGAATAACATGTAGGTTATGTCCATGATTCCTCTCTAATTTGAAGACTAAATAATTCTCTCTACGGCCTTAAACAAGCCCCTTCAAGCTTGGTATACCAAGATGGTCTCCTTTCCTCTTGCATCAAGTTCACTATGTGCCACTCTGACCCAAATGTTCACATTTTGTGGCAAGATGAATTCATGTTTATCCTCATGTTATATGTTGATGACTTACTGATTATGGGTAGCTCTTCCTCAATAATTGATTTTGTGAAGACTGTCTTAGCCAAAAAGTTCTCCATGACCAACTTGGGTGTGCTTCACTACTTCCTTAGGACACATATTACCCAATATGAAACATGAATTGTGATTACTCAACCTAAGTATGCCCTTGATTTTCTAGTCAGGTTTCACATGTTTGATTGTAAGCCATCTCTCACTCCCTTCCTTTTTGGGATTAAGTTAGTTGTTGATTTCTCCACTCCCTTAACCAATTTTACCCTTTATCACCAGTTAATGGGGAGCATGATCTAGCTAAATCATACTCAGTTGAATCTTTCGTTCATTGTTGGCATCATGTCTAGATTTATGCAGAAGCCTCATGAGCTACATTGGAAAGAAGCAAAGTGGATCCTTAATTATGTTTGTGACACTCATACCGGTGGTATTCACTACTTTGGAGGGACATAGATTGATTTAGTTAGATTCACATATTCTTATTGGGTCGATGATCTTGATGATCGGAATTCTATCTCTAGTTACAGCATTTCTCTTGGTTTGGGTCCCGTCAGTTACTCGAGTAAGAAGCATAACGTAATTGCTATATCTTCTACAGAGGAAGAATATAAGGGAGCAATCAACACTTCCATGAAAGGTATCTGGTTATAGGGGATTCTAATAAAGTTTGACATTCAATTTTGATGGCCTACCATCATCTATTGTGAAGAAAAAAACATTATCTCGACTTGTCAAAATTTGGTTTAGTATCAACAGATAAAGCATATTGAGATTCATATGCACTTCATTAGGGAGTTGATCCATGGAGACATCATTAATTTGTACTATTGCTAGATTTCAAATCAGGTTGCATACATCTTTACCAAGCCCTTCACTGAATCCAAGTTCATTCACTTGAGCTCTCTTCTAAGGGTGAGGTCTAGTGCAACCATTCATCTTCTTTAGGATATCTAGTCCTTTCCTCCTATTTTTATAGAAAGATTACAGTTTGTACATGGGTACTGTTGATGCAAAATCACAGCACCCCTGGATGCAGATCAAGTTTCTAGGTTGATCACTTTGGCATCCAGTGTGATTGCATAACATTGAATCCTTTCTCCAAGTGTGGGACTTGAAAAATGAGAAAGGATTCTCCAGAGAAGGCTGGTTCCTATTCCTCTGTTCAGATGCACACGAAATATGCAGAGGGTTTTCTCAAAACCTAATCTAATCTGCCAAGGAGACAAGGTAAGAAGATGCATAAAATAAATCTAAGCTAATAGAGGTGATGCACTGAGGAATGAAGAACACCTATTTTTCCAGTGAACACAGACCATTCAAATGTGATATAAGATCATGCATAGATAACAAAACTTGTAGTGAAAGACCAGGAGGATGCAAGATGAACACAGAGAGGGTTGAGAATCATCCACAGACATGTATTACTTGCTCCAAAGATTGATACAATACACTGCAGAATGCCAAGAGGCAGAGTTGTATTACAGTTTCAAATGAGAGGTTCGAACTCCATAAATTCGCCTAATAGGAGAAGAAGGGAGGAGCAAAACAGAAAATGTTTGACCTTTTAAAAAAAGCTCCTCTTTACAATATATAGAAAGAATGAGAGAGGAAAGAGAGAGGGGGAAGCCAAATCTACTCCAACCACCTCCAGGTTGCATTCAATTCATCTCATTATGACAGAAGTGGCGGATCCTGGCAAAACGACGGGCTGTCCAACAGAAGCGGCGAACTGTCTGTTGCATTAAAGTTGTTTGTTGAAGCGTTACTTCTACTTATTATTTCACGCCAAATGCGTTTCTTGATTTTCTCTCTCTAAACTGAACCAAAATGCAAGATTGACCCAGGAATCGTGTAGAGAATTTTACCAGCTTTCCATTGATATAAAGAACGTGCCAATCCAAGCTCTGGATCGAACGATATGTCAATCTGAAGATTTAGGGCACAAAACAGGTGAAAACGGATTTTTAAATTTCTTCCCGCGCTCTGCCACCTGGATGACACGTGGCAGGTTCTGATTCGCTGAGCAACTCTCTCTCCTCCACCTCTCGGCGCGCTCTCCTTCGAAATTTCCTTGTGGGCCCTAGCTGGGACACGTGGCACTATCCCATTAGTTCAGGCTGACCCTTCAAATCTCGCCCTTTGACCTTTTGACCTTTTCCCTTGTGACACGTGTCATGATTTGGTTGGTTCTCGGTCTTTCGGCTCCTTCGCGTCCACCGCGTCCATTTGTCCCGGATGTCCCAGTGCTGCTTGGGACAAAATCCTCCGATTCGCTCGATTCGGCCGGTTCGCGTCCATTTGTCCCACTTGTCCCTGTGCTTCGCAGGACAAATTCTTCCGGTTCGCCCGATCCGGCCGATTCGCGTCCTCGCGGCCCAAATGTCCCATTTGCCTCCGGACTGTTTGTTCTCATTTCGGCCGAACCGGCCGGTTCGCGTATCTTTGTCCCAGATTTCCCAAAGCAGTAAGTTGGAAAGTTCTCCTTTTTGGCTGATCCGGGCTTTCCGCATCCGCCGTGTCCATTTGTCCCACTTGTCCCTTTGCTGTTTGGGCCGCATGTAGGCTTTTTGGCCGATCCGCGCCTTGACGTCCCAAATGTCCCGACTGCTCCTAGGACTAGGACTTAGCCATTTTTCGTGATTTTTCCTGTTTCAATCTACTTGCCTGGAACTGCAAAACTCTGATGCATGTTATCGAAATTTACCCTGGGGGGTGAAATTTTGACAACAATTTTGACAACTCAGTGGGGTCACCTGCCTGCTAGGTAGAAGATCAGTGGCCTTTTAGCGATCCATTGGGCATGGAGTTATAAGCAATAACCTGAAACGAGCCTGATACTGCAACTTCTTCTCCAGCAACACTCTGAACTGTAGAAAACAACCTGAGAGCAGCAAAACCTGTGCCAAAGCACTTAGGGAAATAGAAACCTAACTACCACAGGACAATGTGCATACGCACTTGGAGGAATGAAAATCTAAACTAATATTTACAAGGGCAAACCTTTTCCTTTTTAGTAGCAATGTTTAAGATAGATTCCGTTAACCGGAATCGGAAGTTCCTCTCCGTCCAATGCAGACAATTAGAAGGCATTACTATTTTTGCATCCCATGACCATGTAGGGACCACTCCAGATGGCATCAAATTTGGAATGCATTCCTGGTTTTGCCCGATCTGCATCCCGTTTCAAAACTAGGTCCGCTTTCTGGAAGGTCCTTGCTCTTGCTCTCTTATCAAACCATCTTTTTACTAAGGCCTGATCCTTTTCAATCGTCTGAACTGCATGTTCTCTGATTTCTTCTAATTCCATCAATTCTGCATACCTGACCTCCATTGGTTTGAACTCAGATAACTCAAACGGCTTCATGAGCTCCAAGGCTGGCAATTCTAATGATATAGGCAATACTGCCTTCTTCCCATAGACCAACTTATAGGGAGAATTACCTGTAGACCTCTTTGGTGTTATCCTGTCAGCCCATAACGCTGATTTTAGCCTTGTATGCCATGTTCTTTGATTTTCATCCAGAGTCCTTCTGATGATTTTTAGCAAATTCTTGTTTGTGGACTCTGCCTGTCCATTACCCTGCGGGTAATAATTTGAAGAGGTGCTCAAATAGATTCCATTCTTGACAGCCCATTCTGTAATTTTTGAACCTATGAATGCTAATGCATTATCTGATATGATGGTGGTCGGCACACTGAACCTGGTTGCTATTTCTTCATAAAAGTCTAGTATGTTAGACTCACTTGCCTCTTTGAGCACTACTGCTTCGGTCCACTTGGTGAAATAGTCTGTCGCTGTAAGAATCCACTTGTGGCCTTGACTCGAATTGGGATTGATGACTCCAATGAAGTCCAATCCCCATTGCATGAATGGATGATCTACTGAAATTGGACGAAGGGGCAGTGCTGCTAACCTTCCTTTCCCTGTGAAGAATGCACATTTCTTGCATTTCTTAACCCATGAGTAGCAATCATTAAATACAGTAGGCCAATAGTAACCAGCTTTCATGATTTTGAGAGCTGTTACTCGTGGGGTGAAATGGCCTCCTGCCTCCCCGTCATGGAACTCGTGTAAGATCCTCTCAACCTGACCTGTCCCAATGCATCTTAATAGAACACCGTTGATGTCTTTTTTAAACAAAACACCATCAACAAGCACATATGGAACTGCTTGTAATCTGAAGTACCTTCTTTTTGCTTTGCTCATTTCTGGAGGGCACATGCCCGTCTGTAGGAAATGTATCATATTCTGAGTCCAACAGGGAGTGGACACATCATCATTTTCCTGTTTTTGATCATCTTGTAATAGCAAGACAACGTCTTCTTCATCTTCTGGGTTGTCTGGTTGTTTGGAAGCAAGCTGCTCACACAAACCTTTGCCTCTTACCAGCTTGGTGATCTTGATCTCAATGTCATACTCCATGACACGGGTGATCCATCCTGCCCTTTTCTCATTCAAGTCCTTGTTGAGGAGGAAGTCCTTAACCCCAGCATGTGAGACTAGCAACTGGACCTTGTTGTTTGAGACTAAATGCTTGAATTTCTTCAAGCTTCTGATTACTGCAAGCACATGCTTTTCAATAAAAGAGTACCTCACTTCGCAGTCATCTAGGCTCTGGCTGAAGAAGGCAATCGGCTGTTCATCATTATCTTTGTTCTGCTGTACCAGAATGGCAGAAATAGTGTCATCACCTCCAAATGCATAGAGGATGAAATCCTTGGAAAAGTCTGGGTTGATGAGAGTGGGTGCTTGGGAGATGGCTTCTTTGATTGCTTCAAAACTCTCCTTGCCTTCTGCCGTCCACTTGAAAGCCATGCTTTTCCTTAACATTTTGGTGATGGGCTTGACAAGGGTTGCAAAATCTGGGACAAACCTCCGAACAAAGTTTATCCTTCCCAGGAAACTCTGAAGGGCTTTCTTGTGGCTTGGCAATGGTAGTGCTCTTATGGCTTCAACCTTCTCTGGATCAATTGCTAATCCTTCCTTGGAGACAATATGGCCAAGGAGCTTCCCTTCATGTGCAAGAAAGATGCACTTCTTAGGATTCAAAGACACTCCGAACTTTCTACACCTCTGAAACACTTGCCTGAGGTGAAAGAAATGGTTTGCTGCATTCTTTGAGAAGACAATAATATCATCTAGGTATATCAGCACTATCTTGTTGATCAAGCCTTTGAATGCCATATCCATAGCTCGCTGGAATGTTGCTCCGGCGTTCGACAGTCCAAATGGAATCTTCTTGTAAGCATATGTGCCCCATTTGGTTGTGAAGGCTGTCTTGAACTGGTCTTCCTCCTTTACCATAATCTGATTGAAGCCTGAGTGACCATCAAGTAGTGAAAACCTTTCTGAACCAGCTACAACCTGTAATATTTGCTCCATGGAAGGGAGTGGATAATGGTCCTTGAGAGAGGCTCTATTCAAATCTCTGAAGTCAACACACAGCCTGATCTCTCCACTCTTCTTTCTGACTGGAACTAAGTTGGAAACCCAACTAGAATGCTTGATTGGGAATATGATTCTTGACTCAATCAGCTTGTCCAATTCTTTCCTCATGAGAGGCTCCATGTGTGGATTGACTGGTCTTTGTTTTTGCCTAACAGGCTTAGTATTTGGATCCAATTCGATGGTATGCTGAGCTAAGTTGGGATTGAAACCTTTCAAGTTTTCATAGCTCCAAGAAAACATGTCAGGGAACTCTTGACATAGCTGTATGAACTCACATCTTTCTTGCTCAGTTGTCATCTTTCCAATTTGTAATGGCTTGTTCTCTTCTACCAAGATGGATACCGAATCTTCTCTCTTGACCTGAATGTTTGCTTTCTCCTTTCTAAACTGATCATTGGGGTTAAAAATGGACTCCAAAGTGATAAGTCCCTTGGGCAGCTTGTCAGTTCTCAGCTGTATCACTTGGTCACCATATTGTTGTTCCAACTTTTCTTGATTCTTAGCTGAGAACTCAGCTTCTTCTTGCAAGAAATGGATGATTTTCTGTTCATTCTCAAATACTTACCAACTGACATCATTATCCGGCACCGAAGGCCTGACAATCACGTGGATGTTTGGCTATACCTTGTCTTGTTGAATGTTTTCTACAATGTCAAAGGCTGCCCCTACTGCTGCAAGCCTGTCAGTAGCTTGATTCTCTTTCCTAGGAATGGCTTTAATGCCGAAACCCTCAAAATATTCCATGAGGTCCCACACCCTGTTCTTGTAGCACCTGAGTAGATCATTTTTGGCCGCATGCTGTCCCTTGACCTGATTTACAATCAGTTCACTGTCCCCAAAAACTTGCAAGTTCTTTATTTTTTTCTTGATTGCCCAATGCATCCCTTGCACCAAGGCTTCATATTCAGCAGTGTTATTGGAGCATGCAAATTGAAATCTAAAAGCTAAATAGTACTTTACTCCTTGAGGTGAAACAAGCATGGCTCCACCTCTTGCACCTTGTCTACTCCTTGATCCATCAAAAAACAACTGCCATACCTCATTGTCATCCTTGTGGTTTGGCTTAGTGATGCTAGGAATAGGTTGACTTTCTTCATGTATACAATAGACTCCTAGCTCAGATTCTTCTATTCCTTGATAATGATCAAAAGCATGCACCTTGCTTGCCCATTCATCAAGAGTTAGATCTGGGATGTTTCCAACTTTAGTGTCAGTTTCATTAGTGCTTGGGTGATCTTCTTGATCAAATGCTGAGAAATTGGCATTAATCTGACTTGGAGTATAGGGCTCAATGCGGAAGTTTGCAATAGGTTATGACCTAATTGTAGCCTTAGTTCCATACCTCGTTCTAAATAGTATGTGTGACCAATCAGCGGACAAATATCCCCGAATCTTGGTAGTGAAGTCCCTTGACAAACATAGGGCAAAGAGTGGTGGAAGGTCTATGACTGACACATCTTGTAAGACAACAACATTTGGACATGCATGCAAGGTAAGACTCAAATTTCTAATCACTCCAACTGTTGCTATTGCTGCCCCATCTAGCTGCACTACTCCCTTAGATGTTATTTCATACTAAAGCCCTAGCTGATCAGCTATTTGTTTGGGCATGACAGAGCTACTTGCTCCAGAATCAATCATGCAATTATGCACTAGCTGATTTCCAATGATTAATGAAACATAGAAAGGAGGGGGTTTCAACATCTTACCTTGTTGTCCTCCATGATTTCCCTCAGATTGGGCAGCATTTGTAAGCACTTTGTCTTGTATCTGCTGATTCGAAGTTGGCCAGTCCTTCATGGCAGCTTGCAGCAGATCTCGTTGGCCTGGGATAGCTAGGGATTCCCACATAGGTATATTGATGTTTGTTTTCTTCATCTGATCAATGATACTGAATGGTGATGAAGGATCTCTCTGCTGCCCCTTGGTTTGTGCATTTACTCCTTGTATGTGGGCAGCAACAGCTGGCATTTGAGTTGGCCTAGGGGCTGTTCTTGGCTGTCCTTGTGCATTTGAAGCGGGACTTTGCTTGCCAATCATTTGTGGAGCCATGTAAGGTTGTGGATTGGCTGGGGCTAATGGCTGTTCTTCACCCAAATTTCTCCTTTTTGACCTTGTGTTTGCTGCAACACCTTGAGAAACTACCTGGTTCATGCCACAAAAATCCTCTGCTTGCCAATTTACCAATGTGGTGTCATTTGGGGCTGATTGTTGTTTGAATGTTTCTTGTTGTTGGCTGTTTTCTTGACTGTTCTCACCCTCCACACCAGTAGTTGTTACCATTAAAGCTTGAGTCAAAGCACCATTGAAGCACATGGATTGATTATGAGGCTTATTACATGGAAAACACCAATAATACTCCTGGGAAATGTTGTTTTGTGCTGGTACTAATGCCCTAGAGGCAGATATGACATTTGGATTATAGGGCTGGAATGGTCTATTGACAGGAGGCCTTGTTTGATTCATATTTGTAGCTGGATTAGGTGGCCTTTGAGGCTTATATGGCTGCCTATTAGGTTGAGCTTGAGGCTGATATGAAGGTCTAAAACCTTGAGCTTGCTGTCTTTTGAGAGTGACCAGCTCATTGCCTAGATTTTGTAATTGCTTCATGACCTCTTGAAGCTCATTTGGGGCACTTGGAGATGAAGTGGAAGCTTCATTTGAACTCTGATTTCTAGGAGTGGGAATAGGAGCTAAGACAGGTGCTTGACTAGCACTTGGGCTCTCTAAACTTGGATATAATGGCATTGGAGGCCTAGAAGCCAATTTACCAGCTTGGATAAGATAGTTTTCGGCTCTAATGACAATGCTATAAGCAGCAGGTAAGGTTGTGCCTCCCATAGATTGAATTAACATAGAAATATCAGAATTCAAAGCTTTAAGATAGTATAGAAAAGCACCTTCTGCTGTTGGCCTGACTGCCATTGGAATCCATCCCAAGACCTTTGAAATCTGAAGTTGAAATCATTCAGCTGCTCATTGGGGGCTCTCTTGATAGTTGTCAATTGTTCTAGTAGAGACAAATTGTCTCCCTTTTCTCCAAACTGCTCATGAAGTGCAATACACAGCTGATTCCAATTTGTGATAGAACCAGCTGTAAGGCTCCTGAACCATTACAATGCCTTCCCTTTGAATGATGATGCCAGCAATTTGACATCCACATCCATTTCATTTATCTCATGGATTGCACAGACGTTAGCAATGTCTTTTACATGATCACCAGGAGTGGTATGATTTTCTCCAGTGAAAAATGGAATGTTCTTCAATGCTGCAATTGGAACTGGATTCTGTGCATTGAGGGCGAGTGGGCTGCTGCCAGTGAAATTGACAAAGGGATTTAGTGGTTGCGCCATTCTGATTGGTCGAAGGACTCTTGAATACTGAATGAAAGGCTGAGCAGGTGGAGGAGTTGAGAGAGTTCTGTTTGGTGGAGATGGAGACCTTTGAATCCTTCTTCCTCTTTGCCTTCTTCTTGGAGATAATTGCAGGTATTCAAACATCACTTCTTCTTCTCCAACTCTTGACCTTGTGATTCTTCTCATAAGCTTTTAGGCCTGTACTGCTGAAACCAGTTGATATTCTTCTTGGATTCGCCAGATATGTGAATAATAGCTCTTTTCAAGCAAGAAAATTGCAGCAGATGCATCTCAACTTTGCTGCAGTAAAAATGAGACCTCTAGGTCCCACCGGGCGTGCCAAAACTGTTGATGCAAAATCACAGCACCCCTGGATGCAGATCAGGCTTCTAGGTTGATCACTCAGACATCCAGTGTGATTGCACAACATTGAATCCTTTCTCCAGGTATGGGACCTGCAAAATGAGAAAGGAATCTCTAGAGAAGGCTGGTTCCTATTCCTCTATTTTGATGCACACGAAATATGCAAAGGGTTTTCTCAAAACCTAATCTAATCTGCCAAGGAGACAAGGTAAGAAGATGCATAAAATAAATCTAAGCTAATAGAGGTGATGCACCGAGGAATGAAGAACACCTATTTTGCGAGTGAACACAGACCATTCAAATGTGATATAAGATCATGCACAGATAACAAAACTTGTAGTGAAAGACCAGGAGGATGCAAAATGAACACAGAGAGGGTTGAGAATCATCCACAGACATGTATTACTTGCTCCAAAGATTGATACAATACACTGCAGAATGCCAAGAGGCAGATTCGTATTACAGTTTCAAATGAGAGGTTCGAACTCCACAAATTCGCCTGATAGGAGAAGAAGAGAGGAGCAAAACATAAAATGTTTGACCCCTGAAAAGAAGCTCCTCTTTACAATATATAGAAAGAATGAGAGAGGAAAGAGAGAGGGGGAAGCCAAATCTACTCCAACCACCTCTAGGTTGCATTCAGTTCATCTCATTATGACAGAAGCGGTGGATCCTGGCAAAACGGCGGGCTGTCCAACAGAAGCGGCGAACCTGTCTGCTGCATTAAAGTTGTTTGTTGAAGCATTACTTCTGTTTGTTATTTCGTGCCAGAGATTTTTCTTGATTTTCTCTCTCCAAACTGAACCAAAATGCAAGATTGACCCTGGAATCATGTAGATAATTTTACCAGCTTTCCATTGATATAAAGAACGTGCCAATCCGAGCTCTAGATCGAAAGTTATGGCGATCTGAAGATTTAGGGCACAAAACAGGCGAAAACAGATTTTTAAATTTCTTCCCGCACTCTGCCACCTAGATGACACATGGCAGGTTCTGATTCATTGAGCAACTCTCTCTCCTCCACCTCTCGGCGGGCTCTCTTTTGAAATTTCCTTGTGGGCCGTAACTGGGACACGTGGCACTATCCCATTGGTTCGGGCTGATCCTTCAAAACTCGCCCTTTGACTTTTTGACCATTTCCTTTGTGACACATGTCATGATTTGGTTGGTTCTCGGCTCTTTCGGCTCCTTCGCGTCCATCGCGTCCATTTGTCCCGGATGTCCCAATGCTGCTTGGGACAAAATCTTCCAGTTCGCCCGATTCGGCCGGTTCGCGTCCATTTGTCCCACTTGTCCCTGTGCTTTGCGGGACAAATTCTTCCGGTTCGCCCGATTCAGCCGGTTCACATCCACGTGGCCCAGATGTCCCATTTGCCTCTGGACTGTTTGTTCTCATTTCGGCCGAACTGGCTAGTTCGCGTACTTCGCGTACTTGTGTCCTGTTTGTCCCGGATGAAGGACTTGGGCAAATTTTTCCTTCTTTCGGCCGATTCGGGCATTTCGCGTCCCACGCGTACCTATGGCCTAGATGTCCCTTTGCTTCACGGGCCGCCTAGAGGCTTTTTGGCTGATTCACGCCTAGATGTCCCAAATGTCCCGACTTCTCCTAGGACTAGGACTTAGCCATTTTTCGTGATTTTTTCTGTTTCAATCTACTTGCCTGGAACTGCAAAACTCTGATGCATGTTATCAAAATTTACCCTGGGGGGGTGAAATTTTGACAACAGGTACCTCATCAGGCCTTTAGTTGGCGGGACCCATATGCCACATATTTCTTAGTTGTCTAGGGGAGTCCTATTTATCTTTTTGTCTTGTCGTGACTCTACCTAAGCTTTGATGAAGGGGAGGTGTTGGTGTGAGGTGTTTTTTTACCTTTTATTTGGTTATTAAGTGTTTTATACTTCACACATGGCGATTCATCTCACTTAGGTGAGTCATGGGTCTTTTAGGGAGTTATATGACATATGATATAACGCCATTTTTGAAGGCCTTGCACTCAGAACGGGAACTCAAAGTAAAAAGATGAAATGAAGGAAATTCTGAGATGATTCCAACAATGTAAGATTTGATATTTTTTGTTGAGTTTTAACCTATTTTGGAAGCTTTGAATGTAGTTTTTAACAAGGATCTACAAGACAGCTAGTTAGAAAACACGAATTTCAATGCACTTCTGGTCCGAAATGTGACTTGGTGTAAACATGAAAAGTGTTTAGAATTCAGAGATGATCTCAGATATATGATTTTTTTTCATAGAATGTTTTTAAATCTCCATTTATAGGTGTTTTTCTAACACAGTTACAAGAAGATCACATTGTGAAAACACTGTAGGAGCCACAGATCATTCTTGGGACAGTTTCTGCTATTTTTCAAAGTTCTTGGGACATTGATAAGCTCATTTGCAGGTTGTGATTCATTATTGGTTGTTTGTAAGAGTTAATGTACTTACATTTCAATATTATTAATGGATCGGTTCAATCTGAACCCGGGGACATAGGAATTTCCGAACCCCGTAAACAATCTTGTTTGTTATCTGAGTGTTTTCAGTTTTCTGATTATTTATTTTCTACACAATTTTTCCGCACTTCTATGGATGCATAATAATCATAATTTAATAAATTTTTGGAGCTTAGAATACTTAAAATTGGTTAAGAAAATCACGATCTTTGGAAACTTTTAAAAGTGAAAAAAAATACAACACACGTTTTCAGATCAGGTCTAGTGCAACCATTCATCTTGTTCAAGATATCTATTCCTTTCCTCCTATTTTTATAGAAAGATTATAGTTTGTACATGGGTACCTCATCAGGCCTTTAGTTGTCAGGACCCATATGCCACATATTTCTTAGTTGTCTAGGGGAGTCCTCTTTATCTTTTTGTCTTGTCGTGACTCTACCTAAGCTTTGATGAAGGGGAGGTGTTGGTGTGAGGTGTTTTTTTACCTTTTATTTGGTTATTAAGTGTTTTATACTTCACACATGGCGAGTCATCTCACTTAGGTGAGTCATGGGTCTTTTAGGGAGTTATATGACATATGATATATTTCTTCATAGAATGTGTCATACTTTTCATATGCATCATTTTCATATGGGAGTTGCATGTTATTCCTAGAACTGTAACTCCTCACACCATCATGGAAGTATGAAATGTCCACACATGGGAGTTACATAACACTCCCTTATGTACCCTTTTTTATCTATGAGAATTTTAGTTTTGTTTTTCCTTTTCACATGGATAATTTCTTAGTTAATTTTATTGTTGATTACTTGGAGCACATTCTTGTTTCCGTTGGAGTGAAACAACCTTGATCTGCACGTGTTTCATTGATCCTTGTGGTTCACTCTCACACCCTCTCCAACATATCTCCCCCCACAATCACATATAGGGGCATGTTGCGAGTCAACCTGCATATCGACATATCTACAATCAATCACCAATACTCATCACCAATAATCATATAATATTTATTAGTATATAATCATCACAAATAATAATATCAACATCTATAAATAATACCAATCAATTATATTTATGTTGTGCTACCATTGTCTCTACGAAATCATCCTCAGGGGCAGTCACTCACACTCCCACTGCCTCTCCACCTCCTATAGGCATACCTAGCTTCCCTTTGACTACATCTAAAACCACTATATACAGTAGTACCCATTAGTGTTATTCCCACCACCGTATATAAGTTGAGGTACACCCCATATCATTGATTCTACTCCTTATTATATCTACATCCCTCTCCTTGGCATCATGTAACAGTAACTGAGACATAGTATGCCTCGACCTAGCTCCTACTCTCCTCACTACCCATATATATCTTCCATATATATGGCTCTAGAGGCACATCTTGTGTAAGGCCAAATTATCTAGATACTCATTCATACTGAAATAACTTTGTCACCCCTAGGAACATGTTCTCTAACTACATGGTGCGTAAAATTCTCCAAAGCTCTGTATCATCCTCTACCCACCCTCCATAGTCCTTATATGGCCTCCATATAATGGCTCTGGGCATCATCCCATCCAACATCGAACTATAGGTAATTCTATCAAACCATCGGATTCTTGGGTCTACCTAATGAGCGTCGTTGGTACTCACGCTTTAGTTATATTGTGTTTTTTAGTCGAGGGTGATGTTCATGACTATTTGTAATAAAGAGAACAATTGGAATCATGCTCAGTGCTTATTTAATAATGAAACTAGCCAAATACTATACTAAGTGCCATAAAGAAATGAACTTGATTGATAACAAAGGATTACTGAATGCAAAATTAAAAATACTGAAATGATACAATGTTGATAAATCAAATGAATGCAAAATAACAGAAGTGAAATGAACAAGAAATTACCCCTTCATGTTGGGGAGGATAGCCCTTTCTCTTTCCCGTCGATCCGGCTTAACATTGCAAGTCACACAAGTAGATTTTCCCCTTGAATCCACACTTTATTGATTGAAAGATATTTCTTTTACAGTAACCAATCGGACTCTTTAATCCTAATACGTTTGTTATTTTATATTCAAAGTAGTCCTCGTCTCCTTGAAAGAGGTCTAGTTATTTGAAACTAATGACAACTACTTAACTAAAAGATACCTATAACAACACTAACTGTTTATGAAATTACAACCGTGGAAGGATTAGTCCATGTCATGTTCGGATAAAATTCCTCTTGTTAACTATAGATGAGGTCCATAACTGATTCTTAATTGAGGTAGTCAGTCAACGCCAGAAGATATTAAATATCCTAAATTGATTCCGTTTAATCATGATGATTATAAGTCTATAAGAGTTTTGATTGTTTGTTGCACATCTTCAGGAAACTACTATTAATATTAAGATTGCATGGTCATCATAATCCACATGAAAGTTGAGGCAAAAGTAGACGTCTCATCACATCAACTGGTGTGCCAGATAAATCAACTCATTGCTTTGCAATTCTAGTCATTTGCCTCTTTTTCGCAAGTTCCTCAATCCAAGCGAGTCTTCATTGGTGCTCTGGGTGAGTCATGTGCTCATGTAAGGGCAAGTTTTATACTTATAAAGTGAGCCTTATGCTAATTCATAAGTGAGTCTTGCGTTGATCTATAGTTGAGTCTTGTTATGTATTTAAGATATGCTTTCCAAATACATTGTTAATACTCATAAATATTTATTTCAACCATAATTGAAGAAGAAGAAACAAGATGAAACTAACAAGGATACGCACAATATATCCTTCCAAAACATAGTAAAGTATTTACTACAAAATGATAATATTATACATAGCACTGTGAAATGATTTCATGACCAAACATGGTTTGACATAGGATAAAACATGGAAAAACAAGGGATCATCACTCCCACACACTTAAGATCTAGCAGTTCCTCCTGCTACCTCTTCAAATTCTCCACAATTCTCGTACAATTATATTCATTGGAAAAATCCTGGTAACTCTCATCTAGCTCTATGTTACAAAACCCAAAGAACTTTACTATTGCTTTTCTTCAAGCTGTATAACAAGCTTTAGGATGATCAATAGTTGTATTCCATCATGGCACAAGGGTTGTTACTAACGGAGGTCTGTACCTCATTCCAACCCATTTTTACTACATGTCAAGAATAATATTACAGAGGTTCTTGGTCCTCTTTAATGACCAGAGAAGGTTAGTTGGGGAGATCATCTCCTTCTTCTTATAGGGCTCTGTAAGAATTTCATATCTCAACTGGAAAACAAGGAAACTAAAATTAAATGTTGGGAGTAACTGCTCCCAGAAATATAATACACAAGTTTCCAGAATCACCTTATACCTTTCCACTAATTGTAAGCAATACAATTGAGACTAGAACCTTATGAGAAATCAGATGGGGGCTGGGAAATCATGCCTCATCAAGAGGCCTACATTAGCTTCTTCTCATACGTATGTTCCCTTTTATCCATCCATTTTCTGAGGCCTCAAGGTAGAGATAAATGCCCTTAGTTGTACCTCTCCCACATACAAATTAATTGAGATTTCAATTTGTTCAGGGAGTAGGAATTTATGAACATAAACTTCATATAGTAGATTCTTAACAACATTATCTCTAGTTGTGTATGCTCCAACAAACTGCTCATCATCAAAAAATTCTATATTATGCATAAAACAAACTATAGAAACATGCCACCTTAAGAATTGTTCCTTTAAGAAAAATGCATATAAATTAGATGGGGGCCTACATGAGAGGACCTGATCATATAACCGACAAACATTAAGCACATTATCTTTAAGCAATTTATTCTCCTCCTTTAAAAACTTATTTTCTTTAGCAATTCCCCTAAGGCTATAACACTCATGCATCCATTTAACCATTCCTCTCAAGATAATAATATGAGGAAACACAAATTCATTTGAGTTATTTGTTATGTGGTAGGAATAGGCTCATTTTCCTTTCTGTTTTCTTGCATAATTGCAAGTGATGTGTTTAACTCTTTTGTCTTGGTTTAGAGGAACTATATTTTTTCTTCCTTTTCTTCCAAAGCATGCTGAAGTTGAAGAGTTACTTCTTGCTAATGTTCTATGGTTTAATGAAGCTGTTGAAGTTTTTTCTCTTCCTCATATTCCATCTGAGAGAAACTGGACTCTTTTTCTTGCAGAAGGAGTTAAATGTAGGTAATTTGTTCATGAGCCAATTGGAGTTCATATTGGAATTTTGAAAGGGATAAAACTTGTGGCATTATTGTATCAGAGTTAGGAGGGTAACTAGGTTCTCCTTCCATCATGGGTGCTTTACCTTTGTCCCTAATGGGAGAGTCAACAATAGTGATTGGGGTTTGGAAAACTTTATTTTTAGCAAATAGAATAGAGGGTGATACAGAATGAGGAGGAGATACAGGTGGTGTTTGGAGTAAGGTTTGCATGATAGCAATTGCCTCCTATTCTTCTTGAGAAGGAGTAGTTTCTGATTGGGGTTCATTGAGGGTTTGTGTAGGCCTAGATGTCCCGGGACGTTTCCTAGGTTGTTCTGAAGTGAAAGGCCCTCTTTCTAAAACCACTTCAAGTTCCAGGGAATATTTTTTCTGGAATTTCATCCACTTTTTAAGGCCATGTATTTTCTTGGTAAAATGATGCTTGCAAATTAAATGAATTAGGGCTTGTCATTTCAAATAGAAAGTACCCCAACAGAAATTTTCAGTAGCAGAGGAGACATAATCAAACAAGAACTGGGACATGTTTACTTTGTTATGGGATTTAAATTGGCCATGGAGAAGGTGGCTAAGAATTCTTTAAAAATGGCCCAAATTTACCTCATATTGGCCCTCACATGTGAATTATTTGATCATCCTATTAGCTATCTCCACCCAGGGCTTAGGGAGAGTACCTCATTTTATACCCTTAGGTTTACCCTTATTTTCCATAACCAATTCCAATTTTTCCTTCTTCCCCATAGAAAATCTCTTAATGATTTCACAATAGAGGATTCTAGAGTTAACTAACTACCCTTCTTCTGGTATTTCTGAAATATGGCTAAGAATAATAGGACTAAACATGATTTTCTTACCTTTCATTGTAGCATGTCCTTAATGTTTTTGGAAAACTCCTCTACCATCTTTGGATTGAACTCTTTGTAAGTCAACATGAAGTCCAGCCACCCCACCTTCTCAAAAATTGCTACCGACTTTGTGTCTATTAGTAATTCAGATGAATTTTTAGGTTCATGCCTCAATCTAATTCCCTTGGCCAGTTTCTAAAACAGAGTAACTTAACTGTGCATAGTTGGAAAGTAATGTGGCATAGGAATGGAAATGGTAGCAGTGCAGGATTAGAATGGAGGAAGTAAAAATTTGGAAAAAGAGAGGGGAGATAAAATGGTTATATATGGAACAACATGAATTGGGAAAATTTTACAAATCCCAATGTGACTGCGATAAAGGAGGGAGTAATTCAGTACGTGCGGGAAATTAATATGGAGATGTGTGGCAGATTTATTGGGATATGTGGTACATGGGAAGACATTGGGAATGAGGGAGGTCATCAATTCACACAAACATAATAATGATCATCTCATAAATTAAACTTCACCATATTTAAGAAAATAATGACTAAACATACTCGATTAATTTCACTTGTCACATCACTGACTATCATTCAAATGTCTCTTTGATTCTCCCTCCACGTATGTCCTTCATTTATTGTATGCATGATTCGGGGCGACGATCGTCATTTTTAGTTTTCAACCACACACACACACACCATGTGTGTGTGTGTGTGTATAGATATATATATATATATATATATATATATATATATATGCATATATATATCTATATATATATATACATACATACATACATACATATATATATATATATATATATATATATATATATATATATAGTATATAGTATCTGTGTGTGTGTGTGTATATGCATATATATATATATCTATACACACACACACACACCCACACACACACACACACACACACACACACACACACACACACATATACACAGTATACATACATATATATATATATAGTATATATATACATATATACATACATACATACATACATACATACACACACTCACACACTCACACACACACACACAGATATATATATATATTTTTTTTCTTTTTCTTTTTCTTGGAAGTAGTGACTGCCATTTCTAGTTTTAGTCAATACTCTAAGTTGAATTGGACAAATAAACTTTGTCCAAACAATTCAGAGCTCCATCTTCTTGTAACATGTTCTGTAATTCTTCCTTAGATGTTGGTTTTTGGTATAACCTCAATCTATGGCCATAAACCAACATTACTTTCTTCTCTCCATCAATTGGAATTAGCTGAATTGTCCCATTATTGAAGACTTCCTGAATTTGATATAATCCCATCCATATTGACTGCAACTTTCCTTTGAAGTATTTGTATTTTAAATCAAACAGTAGGACCTGATCTCCTTTTTAAAACTTCATTTGCTTAATATGTTTGTCATGCCATACTTGCCTTTGATGTTGAATGATCTCGGTATGATGTAGTGCATGTAGTCTTATCCCATCCAACTCATTTAATTGAATAATGCTTGCTTGTTTTTCTTCTGATAAATCAATTCCCACCTCAACAACTGTTCTCAAGGTCTGAATTTCAAACTTTATATGAAACATAAGCTTCTTCCCATAAACCAACTCATAAGGAGTGACACTTGTGGTTGTCTTCCAAGTGGTATTATAGGCCCACACTGCTTCAGTAGCTTTTGAACCTAATTTTCCCTTGAGATATCCACTATGTTAGAATATTATCTAATTCCATGTTAGTAACTTCTACTTAACCATTGGACTGTGGAAGGTATGGTGACAAATTCTTGTGCTTTAGCTGGTATGTTTCCACAAAGGAACTAATTACAGCTGACATGAATTGTGGTCCTTGGTTTGAAATAATGGATCTTGGTGCTCCAAATCTCTGAAAAATGTGTTCATATAAATTTTTTGTAACTTTTTCATCCCTTGTACATTGTAGAGTTTGCACCTCATCCCATTTAGTGACATAGTATGTACAAACAAGAATGTACTCCTTCCCTTGAGAAGTTGGGTCAATTGGTCTAATGAAATCCAATCCACACTTCTCAAATGGTTTTAAAACAACTTGAGGTTAGAGTGGCATCTCAGATGTAAATGCTAGCTTGCCCATCCTTTGACATTGATCACACTGCCACACATACTTTTTGACATCTCTGTACAAGGAAGACCAATAATAACTAACTCCCAAGACTTTGTGAATGGTTCTTTTAACTGAATAATGTCCTTTTAATGGCTCATCATGACATGCCCTAAGTATGTCAAATATCTCATCTTCAGCTACACTTGTGCGTAAAACATGGTTAGGTCCACATTTAAAAAGGATTCCATTTAACCATGTATACATCACACTTTTTGAATCAATTGCTTTCTTTTCTTATGTGTGAAAAAGGTTGGGAACTTCCATGTAGCCAAGTAGTTAGCCATATGTACAAACCAAGGAGAGATAACATAAATTGCAAACAAATGTTCATCTAGAAGATCATCATTGAATTGCTCCTCCTTTCCTGAAATGGTTAACCTGTAAAGAAAATCAACCACCACATTTGATTTCCCTGGTTTGTCCATAATTTTAATATTAAATTCTTGTAATAACAACAACCATCTTACAATCCTGCCATGCACTAAAGGTTTATTCATTAGATACTTAATATCAAAGTGGTTAGTGTGAAGAATCACTTTATATCTTGTGATATAATGGTGAAACTTGTTGATTGCATAAACAAAGCACCCTAAACTCTACAAAGTAAATAATGTGACTAATTAAGGGAGGCTAACACCATTGCCATCTATAGCCAAGGCTTTAAGTCTAGGAATGTAACACTAAAGATAAACGCTTAATGGAATGTTAACTAACATGAATATAATTCAAAATCTAGCTAATCATGCCTACTACTATATTGAATTGCTAAACTAACAAAGACCTAAATAGATCTAAGAGGGCAATCAAATTGGTATGGTTGCTACTCCAAACAAGGTGAAATGGCCTCTCCAAATGACTACATGGTCATTTTGGATATCCATCTACTAACCCCATTGAAGACTTTAGGCAAGGATTGAGCTTGGCTATAAATCATATTTATTATATGAGATGCAAATCAAAGCATGGTGTAAAGTTGGAAGGTAGTACTTAGTCTTATTTATAGTTTTTCCTTTGAGGAAAACTTGCATCTTGGTGCATGTGGGACTAAAAGTACAAAGAATATTAAGAATTTCTAATCATGATTAAGCTTTGTTAATCACAATTAGTGAATTATCAAGTGATTAAGATGTGAGGAGCCTTAATCAACCACTTAGGGTCAATTAGGAGGCTAGGATAAGCTTTTGAAGCTTGCTGAGACATTGTGGAGGGAAGTGGGGTGATTTTGAGTGGTTGGAAGAGGGGTTTGAGTCAATAATAGGGTATATTGATCAAAACAAGAGAAAAATAGGCTTAATTAGCTAATAATCACTAATTGTCTGTTTGGAAGAAGATTTTGACTTACGATTTGTTGTAAAGTGGCATCCTGAATGTGAAAGAGGTTAGGTAATCAACAATGTGTTGTTAATTGGCCAAATGGTAAGAAACATTAGTTAATTAGCAGAAATCACTAATTATAATGAATTGGTAAGAATGAGAGTGATTTGTGTGCGTTTGGCAATAAGATTGTAAAAGTAGAATTTAGGTGTCTACATTTGCCCCTATTTGAGGTGAAGTAAGTGACTTCACTTCAAATATAGTAGACAAAGTAAAAAGTAAATTTTTGAAGAAAAATTAGTAGAATGAAGGATGCCCCCTCGAGTGTCGATGGGGTGATAGAAGAATTCAATCGACGATCAAAAATATGATCAAAATAGATAGAAGAAATAGATTAGGAAAAGGCGTAAATATTTGGTTGTTTAGAAGGGAAATAAGGATAGGGATAAACATGGTTGTTTATTGCCCCAGGTGATTTGGAAGAAAAATTAGTAGTGATAAGAAATGATAATGGAGAAGAAATGATAATGGAGAATATAGGACAAGCCCAATCTTTGCATCCAATCTTTCAATAAGCAACTTTGTTGTATCATTTTTCCCCTAGATCTACATCATCGTCCTTTATTGAAATAAACAAAAGTGTAAGATAACATGAAAAGCTAAATTACTAACATTTTTCATTGCTAAAAATACGTAACTCCATGCAACATACATAATGCAATGCAATACGAGAAAGTAAAATGATGCTTAACTCCATGCCTACACAATGCAATGCAATACTAGAAAGTAAACTAGCTAATCTAACATAGAAACCAGTACAATCACACATACTCAAACAAACAATGTTCAAGACAGTTGCACCAATGTTTTTGTTATCAAGCTGCAGTTCTCGAATGTTTGTGTTGTAACGACAAGGGTTAAAAATGGTGCCCCAAGCAAGGATACATGCGAGGGGAATAAAAGAGGACACAAGTAGTCCCATGGAAAAGCATTTCATGCACTATGACACAGTCTCTGAAACTCACTGTTGCATGGGAGTACCGACATAGTAAGCAACCTAGATTTTGTTAATGGAGGTAGATCACGATGATCCGCAAGTCATTTGAGACCAGAACAAGAAAGAACCTTAGAAATATGTTTTTGTAGGAAAAATTTTAATGTTCGAGGACAATGCATTTGATACAGGCTTCAGCTGTATGCATGTCATTTACCAATTTTTGAAAAAAAAAAAATTTTTCCATTTTTTGGATTTTTAATGATTTTACCAATTTTTTTGGGTTTTTGAAAAACAATTATATTGTTTTGAATTTTTGAATTTTTAGGAAGAATATATTGTAGAAGAAATAACAAAGTCCGTGAGACCTCGTTAAAAGTCACCGTAAGGCAAAAATATGCCCATGTAGTAGAAAAGGTTGTTAGGAAGCAAAACATGCCCCAGCATAGCTAAAAATGGGCGAAAATAATTATTTATTTAAAATAATCATCACGGAGAGTTGTAGAAGAATGTAGAAGAACCATGATGGCTCCAGGGTGCCTCAGGGGTGAGAAACACGTCGTGGGAGGTAAAAATGGGTATATAAGCCATCGCGGCCAATTCATTTACCACATTCACTTACCATTTTACTGTGATTTGAGCTTTGACCTACAGGAGGAAATGGCGAGGGTGCATAACTTGAGACACCATGTGGATCACATGAG
Organism: Taxus chinensis; assembly: GCA_019776745.2. Classification (NCBI taxonomy): domain Eukaryota; kingdom Viridiplantae; phylum Streptophyta; class Pinopsida; order Cupressales; family Taxaceae; genus Taxus; species Taxus chinensis. Next base: position 735,493,281 of record CM034152.1, on the reverse strand, counting down.
AGACTACATGAGGCTCCTAGCGGATGGACCACAGGTACACAAAGCTCCCCTTTTTACCCTAGTTTTTTAAAGCATTTAATTTTTGGTTAAAATGTATTTTTTAGGGTTAAAATAGGGTAAAAATGGGGGGGCACCTATACTGGAAGTTGCATGGGCACATATGCGCTAGTGAAAAAATGAGTGTACCTATGCACTGCGCATTTTATGTATATTTTTAATTTTTAATTTTTTGGGGGGTCCACATGTGTCAGTGCACAAAGGGGTGCGCCTATGCATTGCAGTTCACCATGTGCTGGTGCACAAAGGGGTGGGTTTACCATTTGGGAACGCTTTTTCTTAGCTGGTGCACAAAAGGCATGTGCCTATGTAAATGTTTTTTTTTTCCTTTTTGAGTTTTTCCAGTGGAGCGTGGGCACATGCATGTGCTGGTGCACAAGTGTATGTGCCTATGCAAAATTGCTCAGGGTAGCAGTGGGGGCGAATATTTGCCTATGTGTGCATATGCACTAACGGTTTTGAGGAGAATGGATAATTCACCTATGCATTGAGGAGTGTGCTGGTGCAATGAAGAGTGTGCTGGCGCAATGGGTGCACCTATGCACTACTAGTGGGTGTTGGTGCACTTAAGGGGTGTGCCTATGCACAAAAGGCACTTTAAAATTGCCTTTAGAAGAAAGATGAAGGTTTTTAGGAAACCCTAGATGGTAAAAATAGATGAATTGGATAATAAAATAGAAGAATTTAATGATAGAATAGAAAATTAGATGATACATAATAGAAGAATAAGATCATAATAAATGACCTGATTGGTTCCGCAGGTGGACTTTGGATGTGCTAGAGATACAAGGGAGCGACAAGGGGTGACTCTAGGGCCTACGAGGTGACATTTAGATGCGTGACCAGATTTTCTTGGAGATCACCCTGGAGGTGACCGGTTTATCTTACGTGGCTCACATGCCACATGGATTACCTTAGATCACAGCCTACTCACAAGCCTTAGCTGAGAGATGGTGGAGTGAGAGTCAGACCTTCATGTCTTCCTACTGGTGAGATGAGCATCACTTTAGAGGATGTATGGCGGATCTTACGAGTTCCTATCCAAGGGTCATTTGATCACCTATGATGGTCACCAAGACCGTATTCAATGATGGATAGCTGAGTTGTTTGGAGTGGTAGACATACCCCGTCAAGGGTATGACAGTCTTTATTAGGAGGTGTATGGCCGATCAGCGGCTGGGATGGGTACCTGTATTTATGTTAGCTCTTGTCAATGGCATATTATTTCCTGACAAGACTGGTGCTCGATTCCCTCTAAGCCTTATTGGAGTGATTCACGGCCTTCTGCAGGGAGAGGTTTATTGTTGGGGTTGGTGTATATTGGCTCATTTATATGTGGATTTGCACCTGATAGCTTATCATGGACAAAGGTCCATGGGTCCTGCCACACTATTACAGACATGGGCTTAGGACCATATTGCGATTAGACGTCCTTTAGGAGCATTGAGAGCTCGTATTCTTGGAGAGCCATTTGTCATGGGCTGGGTTCCAGATGGGGATGATATTCATGGTCACAGGGGAGATACAGATTACTACAAGTGAGAGTTTGATGAGGTACAACCTCACATGATCACATGGTGACCCTACAGGTTGTACCAGTGGCCTCAGGATGTTGTTGAGTTGAGTACTGTAGTCGTGGATCATTTCATTCTTGGGAGCAGGAGCTACATATTGGAGTGGTACAAAGTGGACAGGGTCCAACGTTAGTTTGGTCTCATCCAGGGGATTCCTAGTGATGAGATGTGGTATGCACATAGATTCAGAGAGGTCTTCCATATGGGGCCTTGGATCAGGTTGGGTCAAGCACACACTAGCTTTTTACAGGTGGTTCCATAGCCTTGGGTACAACGAGCACAGATAGTGGATCTAGGGATGACCCCAAATTATGCATAGTGTGGTATGCGACAGTGTTATATGGAGATTGACTATACCACATGAGGTATTGGATGTAACAGAAACAGGGGGGATATGGCCCATATCCTAGGGCAACATGGCAGCTCAGGTACAAGTAGATCCATAGGGAGGACCACATATAGGGGTACCAGTGCAGCAGGTGCTAGTCCAACAGTAGGTCTTAGTACAATAGTAGGTAGTGGTGCAGCCACAGGTGTTGGCACCATGGATGCCCCTTCAGGTTCCATTACAGGCACCATTACAGGACACCCCATCACCCCCTCACACGAGTCCACGACATAGTCCACCAGAGGTGGAGGAGATGGCGGGGTGGTGAGGATATGGAGGAGGATGTTCAGGATATATAGGTTGGTGGGAAGGTGGCTACCTTGCAGTAGCAGCTACAACAGGTGACAACTCTACAACTTCAGGTTATGAGAGGGACTAGGCTATTACTCAAAGAGACCATGTCTATCACATATGGGGATCAGCTTGTGATAGAGCGATATCAGGCAAGGACGAAGAGATTATAGGCCATGACAGAGCAAGATCAGGAAATCACAAATAGTCTACAACTACAGGAAGAGAGGGATTAGGCTAGTGGTCGATCAGGTTCAGTGGATGACAGAGTGCACACAGGTTCAGGTAGACATAACCAGAGTGACAGGAGCAGTGTGATGCTCTACTACGAGCATCATCAACATCTAGGATGCTAGACATATTAGCAGATACCATGAGAGCTAGTGGTGAGGCCTCCTACTATAAGGCATTGTACCACCAGGCTGTCCTAGAGGGATAGAGGGCTACCCCTTTTGATCAATTAGATATTAGCAGGTCTAGATCTAGATCCAATAGGACCTCACGATCAACCAGATCAGTTCAGCAACCTACAATGTAGCAGAGTGGTAGTAGCCTCTATGTAGGACCATCACATCAGCAGCTTCCTCCTCAGGGCCCTAGGCCAGGTAGTCCCATAGAGGGTGAGAGTCATGGTTGACTCTCTTATTGATGTACTAGATGTATTTTTTTGGTGTATCACCTCGATATGAAGGCATACTTTTGTATGGATGTATATGTATTATTTTTTATCATGCCTTGTGATGAAGGCACATTTTTGTACAAATGTACGTTATATAGTGATTTTATTATGCCTCATGATGAAGGAACTTTTTTGTATAGATGCCCATGATGGCTCATTGTATCATATGTACTTTTGAGACACACTGTTTTGTACATGGACATTTATATTTATGATGATGTATGATGATTTGATGGATTACTGATGTATCACATTTTGCTTATGAGATATCATGCTTAATCTGTATGTTTTATGTTTGTATCACATGTTTGTTAGATTATGAGATAGCCTTAGCTGATGTCATATTGCATGTTGATGAGATACTTTGAGTAAAACATGTTTTTATTTTTGATATTGGTGTGGGGGGATAGATTTGTGATCATGCACAACCCCTCTTGCCCCATTGATGATACAATACTTGATGATTAGCTTTAGCATACATGTGTGATGTAGACTTAGCATTTATTGATATATGATGTATAGATGTGATGGTTTATTTGATATGATGATGAAATGACAAACAAAATGTACAAGTAAAATAACAAGCACACATTAAACAAATCTAACCAAAGCAACACATTTATCTACAAGTATGCAAGATAAAATGAACTCAATGCAATGCACCACAGATTAAAATAACATTCAATCTAAGTAAGCAAGTGAATCCAACTTAAAGTACACAATACAAAAAAGCAATGCAACTAAAAACCATACAAACCAACAACTAAAAGTAAGCAAACTACTACTTTGTTTTTGTGGGACAATTTTGGGACATTTTTCGTTGTTTTTGGGTATTACCTCTAAGACAATTTTCTATTGTTTTGGAGTTTTCTACGAAACATATTTGAATGTTTTGATTTTTCCAAGGAACATATCTATATGTTTTGGGGTTTTCAAATGTTATACGAATGTTTTTTATGTTTTCTAAAACTTTTTTGAAGTGAACGTGCAAGGAAATGAAGAAACGTGGATGCCCCCAGCATTAGATGGGATATACAAGGGCAGAATGCCACATGTTATGTGCCAGAAGTGATGCTGCAAGTTTCCCCCAATGTGAGATGGGTTCATTCAAAGTTAAATTCTCTGCATTCAAAAGGTTGGATCAGCCAGATCAGGGAAAAGAGGGATAGGCTCACAAGGGACTCAGATGAAGGAAAATATTAGCTTAGGACAAAGTTTTCATACTCCTAAACCTGAAATGCTTGTGAACAACAGACCCTCCCTTGGCACTGGAAACTGGTTTTCACCAAAGGACTTGTCCAAAGTGCCACCATTGCGTGGTTTTCACTATTGGACACACCTGTTTATTTATCTTTTTCTTTTTCTATTTTTATACTTTTTTTTTTTCTTGATATTTTAGAGACCCCATACTTAAGCATAGAAATGCTTAAGATGCATTGCATTCATGGGTTCTCGAAGCTCTTGGCCATCTGAATGGGCAAGCTTATAGGCACCTGAACCAAACTTGGTAACCACAACATATGGTCCTAGCCAATTGGGCTCAAATTTCCCTTTCTTTTCACGATCCTTATTGGTGTTCTTCTGATTCTCTTTTAACACCAAGTCTCCTACCTCAAATTGATGAGGTATTACTCTTTTATTGTAGCTTCTCCACACTCAATCCTGATACACTTTAAGGTGATTGAGGGTGTGAAGTCTTTTCTCATCTAATAGCTCCAACTCTGCTAGTTGAGCTACTCTGTAGTCCTCCTCTTCATTCAAGTAGTCCCTTAGCTCAATGCACAAAGAAGGGATCTCGATCTCTAAAGGTAGTATGACTTCCATGTCGAATACTAAGGAGTATGGAGTGGCACCTGTAGGGGTGTGGATAGAAGTTCTGAATGCCCAGAGGGTAGGGTGAATTTGTAGATGCCAGTCATGACCTGTCTTACTCACCATCTTCTCCATAATGTGAATGAGGGTTTTATTGGAAGCCTTGGCTTGCCCATTACCTTGAGGGTAATAGGGGGTCGAGAACTTAAGGGAGATTTGAAAGCATTTGCAGAGTGCTTTCATAATTTTATTTTTAAATGGCTTACCATTATCAGTGATAATAGCAGAAGGGATACCATATCGACAGATGATGATATGGTTCATGATAAATTTAGAGATTTGGGCACCTTCAACATAGGTGAGAGGAACAACCTCTACCCATTTTGTAAAGTATTCAGTTGCAGTAATGATGAATTTATGACCATCTGAAGATACAGGGTTAAGTTTTCCTATTAGATCGAGACCCCACTTTGAGAACGACCAAGGGGTTGTGACAGGAATGCAAGGATTACACCAACGCATGTATCAAGTTTCCATACTTTTTGACAATCCACACATTTCTTCACATGGTTACAATAGTTCATGCTCCATGGTAGGCCAATAGTAGCCTACTCTGAGTATTTTCTTCACAAGGATGATCCCATTAGTATGAGCTCCACAGATGCCTTCGTGCACCTCCTTGATTGCTTGGATAGATTCTTCTGAACTTAAACATCGCAACAGATTCCCATCATAGCCTTGGTGGAAGAGGGTGCCCCCAAGTAGGGTATAATGGGATATACGCTGGATGAGGGTGCATTTTTCAGCATGGGAAATGTTAGTGGGAAAGGTTCCATCATGGAGGTAATTAAATATTTCAGAGTACCACAGGGAAAAGGGACCAACAACATCACACACCAAACATGAATCTGGTATGTCATATGTCGAGCGTTCTTATATTTTCTATGAAGAATGGCATATCATTGTTCCCTGGTGGAATAATCAACATGGATCCTACTGTAGCCATAACATCATCTTGCTCTGTTCTGGGCTCTTGGTATTTGCTCAAATGTTATCTACTCAAAGAACTCCTTCAAAGAATCAACCATCCTTTTGTATGGAAGAAGTTTCTCATCTTTGACCTTGTATTCATCTGTGACTTGTTTTATAATGAGCATTGAATCACCAATGCAATTGACTCATCTGATATCCCACTTGATGGCTAGCTTCATCCCTATGATGAGAGCTTCATACTCCGCTATATTATTCATGCATGGGAACCTGAGCCGGAACGCTTGGGGAATCAAGTCTCCCGTAGGAGTGATTAACACAACTCCGACACCTAAACCATGAAAGGTAAAGGAGCCATCAAAGTATAGTTTCCAAATGATAGATTCCTCAAGGTACATGATAGATGCATCTGGTAGTTCTAGACTCAAAGGTTTGGTACCTGGTAGTGGAGCTTCTGCTAGCTGATCTACTAAGACTTGTCCTTTCACTAACTTTTGATATACATACTCAATGTAAAACTCACTTAATAAGATGATCCAATTAGCCATATTTCTAGTTAGGGCAGGTTTTGACAGTAAGTATTTTAAAGGATCGACCTTCAAAATAAGCTTGACTTTATTGTTGAGAAAATAGTGGCATAGCTTCTTGGAAAGCAAACACTACGGCTAGGCAAATCCTTTTCGATATGTGGATAGTTGAGCTCATATGCTATCAATGTTCTGCTCAAGTAGTATACAAATTTTTCTCTCTTTTCTTTATCATATTGGGCCAACAGTGCCCCAATTACAAAATGTGTAGCAGAAATGTAAAGCAACAAGGGTTCTCCTGTCATGGGTGGCATGAGAACAGGGGGTTTAGCTAAGTATTCTTTTAGCAGAGAAAACACTTGTTGTTGTTCTGGCCCCCAGGTGAAATTAACATATTTCTTAAGAAGATGCGTGAATGTATGACACTTGTCTGCTAGCTGTGAAATAAACCTTCTGATGGCTTGAATTTTCCCTTGTAAGCTACACAGTTGTCTAATATTTTTAGGAGGAGGCATTTATGTGATAGCAGTGACCTTTGTGGGGTCTACTTCTATTCCTCTCCTTGACACAATGAATCCTAGTAATTTCCCAGATAGCACACCAAAGACACATTTCTTTGGGTTAAGGAGGACTTTGTAGTCCCTTAGGCACTGAAAGATACATCACAAAATCTCTGGGTGCTCCTCCCGAGTTCTAGATTTAGCTAGTATATCATCTACATAATCTTCCATGATGTCACTTATCATGTTGTGAAATATTACAGTCATCACCCATTGATACGTAGTGCCTGCATTCTTAAGGCCTAAGGGCATGACTTGGTAGAATGTCCCCCATGGGGTTGTGAAAGTTGTCTTGTGTTGATCTTCCTCCATAATATTTATCTGATTATAACCTGAGAAGCCATCCATGAGTGATATCATCTCATAACCAGCAGTAGAATTGACGATCATGTCGATGTTAGGAAGAGGAAAGTCGTCCTTGGGACAAGCTTTGTTAATATCTCTGAAATCTGGTACACACTCTGATACCGACTGGATTTTTCTAAACTGGTACCACATTAGAAATCCACTTTGAGTAGTCAATAGGCCTGATGAAGCCTAATTCTAATAACCTTTCTAGCTCTACCTTTACCAGCAAGGTGACGCGAGGATGCATCTTCCAGAGATTTTGTTTGATGGGCTTGGCATCCAGGTGCACAACAATGATTGTGCACCACTAATGCATTGGATCAAGTCCTGACATGTCTGCATAAGACCAAGCAAAGATATCTGCATACTCTCTCAAAATTCCTGTAAATGTTTTCTACTCTTGAGATGAGAGTGAAGCTCCCAACTTAACTATTCTAGGTAAGCTCCTTTGTGCAATGTTAACATCTATTGTATCTTCCACTAGTAGCTTTGACTCATCCTCCATGCACGTAGGATCGGGAGGAAGATTGAGATCCTCCTCTACCAAAGGTGGTTCAGGGAGATCCTCATCTTTATATGGGTACACTATCTTTTCCATAGGTTGTTCTTCTTGTTTTTCCACAAGCACCTCGAAGAGGTTTTCGCTATAGGACTTCCCCTTTTTCTTTCCACAAGGCTTTTCTGTAGGAATCTTCCCTTGCTCACTTTTTTACTTAAGTGTTCCACACAATTCTACCTCCTCTCTGAAGTATGTGCATGCATTGAGCTGAATGGAGAATCCTTTCTTGTGATCATTTCTTGGAATGTTATCTCTGATGCCCAGGAATTCACCAATAGCCTCATCGTTCTAAAACACGTCAATAGGTACATGTTGTTGTTGATCCCAATTCACGAGTGATGGGTAGATGAGGTTTAATGTCTGAGTTATAGGGGATACGGTGGGTGTAACAGGGGTTATGGTAAGGATAGCCATGTTAGAGAATAGGTTCGTAGAGGTGAGGTCTTCGTAAAGACTACACCAGGAATCTATTTCACTTTCATTTTCAGACAAACTATCCTCACTCTCAGAAGAAGCATACTCATTATCTGAAGGGTGAGACTCATACAAATGGACTCCAATACCTGATTTACCCATTATACAATGAGGTATTGAAAGAGCTTCTAATGGACCTTGTTCTTGGCAGCCACAACCACGTCCTTGATATCTCATAGTAAGCATGATTCTGTTAGGAATAACATACCTAGATGACTTGTAACATAAATCCATTTCATCATCTTGAGGATGAAATATAATATCATTGAGGATTCTTTCATCTTCTAGCAAGCCACCTGAAGTGAAATTGTCGAAAGGGAAGTTCTCCCTTGATCTTTGGAATTTATAGCACGGTCTACCATGTGCTTGGGCTGATAGTGGAATGTTTTGAACCATAAGGGCTTGCTGAAGATTATACTCTCCACAGCCGTTGCCTACATGACTTTCATTTCCCACGTAGAAAAAGGATATTCCAATGTAGATGCACTATTGTCACTGGGAGTCAGGGTGTCTGGATCCACTCGTGAAGCGAGGGCCTGGGACTAAACAGGAACAACAATCTCCATAGAGGACACTCATAGATGGTGGGAAAATAACCTGACAATGCTCTGCAATGAGCAAATGGTTGGGGATCCCCTTGTATAGTAAGTGTTTTTCCTTCATGTTGTAACTTTAGACACTGATGATACATTGATGGCACTGACCTACATGGCATGAATCCATGGGTGACCAAGCAAGATGTTGTAAGGGAGCTCCAGGTCCAAGACATGGAACTTCGTATCATGGGTTATGGGACCAACTTCCAATGAGAAAGTGATCATTCCAGCTGATTTTCTTTCTTCATTGTCATACACCTTTATGGTGATGACCTTTGTCTCCAAATCAACTTCTGTGCAGCCTAGTTGACTGAACTAGTTTAAGAGTACAAATGTTGAGACCCGATCTGCCATCCACAAGCACTCTCTTGACCTTCTTATGCTTGATTATTACCTCAATGTGTAAGGGTAGGTTATGGGAGGGATTTTCAGTTAAGGCTTCTGTTGGACTGAAGGTTATGTGTTTTGTAGGAGATATTTGTGCTACCATGGCCTGTAAATGTGTTGGGTCAATATCAATAGATACTCCTGATCCCTGTAAGGTTTTGCAAAGTATATCCTTATGGACGTTAGAAATCTTGAGAAGGTCCAAGATTGAAATCTTAGTCATGGTTTTCTCCAATTGATCTAACACATCATAGTGACTCTCTTGAGGAGGAGGGGGAGTAGGTTCTGAGATAACAAGGCGAGCTCGTCATGTTGCCATGGTGCACTCTCTTGTTTTAATTTTAATCGTATTGATTTTTCAATGAGTGGATCAACACAACCTATCAAGGCATCAAAATGGTCTTTGTTGGACACATAGTTAGCATTCTTATTCTGAGACGACTGTCCCTGATCTGGATTTTTCTTTCCTTGTGATTGGGAAAAGGCTCTTTGAAGATCCCTAAGTTTGCATTTGGAGATTTGGCAGTGGACAACAAAGTCTACTTCTATATCACCACTATCAACTAGGTCTTGAATGTAGTGTTTTAATCTTAAACACTTGTCAGTTTTGTGACCCTTTACGTGGTGAAATCCACAAAATTCATTATCCCTAAACCATGATGGTTTAGGTGCATCATCCCATAGGGTTGTGTTTCAGGGTACTTAACCATGTTTACGGCCTCTAACTGCTTTAGTATGGATGATATGGATTCAGATAGAGGGTGAAAGTACGACATTTATACTCCATAGGTGGATTTCCCTTTGCAAGCTTAAAGGTGTGGTTCTAAATGGCTTGTACTCACTTAGAGTCTACTATCCCATCACTAACGACATTTTTTGTTCTTATTATGAACAAACTTTGGTTTGTCATTAGATTTAGAATCATTATGATCACGGGAGAAAGGTTTTAGAGTCCCCCTAGCTAACAATGCTTTTTCAATTTGACTCCCCTTTTTTATTACCTCTTCAAATGTGTTGCCACAATGCATTTGCAAGTGGAATGTAATGTCAGGGTGGAGGTTGGGAACAAATATACTTATCAACTACTTTTTAGGTATGGAGCAAGGGAAGTGGCTAGCTAACCCTCTCCATCTTTGTAGTTTTCGTTGAAAATACAAAGAATGCATGAACACAGACAATAACGAATTTCAATACACTCCATTATATAGTTTTCATTATTTCATTGTTTTTTTTCACATTACAAAGATCTAACATGGTAACATCACTCTCTATATTAAAAGAAAAGTGACATATACAAAATGTTCAGCTAATTCTAGCCATGTGGATATAGATCCCTTGGGGATGTGTATAAACCATTCTAACGCAATTGTCCTCCTAAACTCCGTGGGAAGAGGCGTATAAGATAGTTGTCATTATATGTAACCTCTTAGCATGCCATATAAAAATATTTGATATGGTCACGAGGGTCACCTTTTCCCTTATACTTGTCAAATTTTGGAACAATCAAAGTGTCATGGGAAAGGTACCTGTAACATGGCTCTATCAAATGGATAAGGGCATAACTCATCAAACTGGTATTTCTTGTTGTTACCAGTTTTTTTACCTTCTTGTAAATGCTAGAAGGGATCAATTCTTCATAGTGGACCACTCTTGATTAAAGAGTGGATCTTGTGTGGGTGGTGTAGGTCTATACGAAGGATTAAATCTAGGTGTATTCCCACCAACAACATTTATTCTACTATAAACTTCTTTGTAAACCACATTTTACATTTACTATTTACATTTACATAGGGTAATTATTATTCACCCGTACATACAAATGGAGCACTAAGATATATTTCCTAACAAATGTCACTCTTTATAATTTTAGCTAATTAAAGCCATGTGGATATAGATCTTGTCATATGGTCAGTCAAATTTTGGACAATCAAAGTGTCATGGGATGTAACATGGCTCTCTAAGGGCACAAATTGTGTCTCCTGTTATTGCAGGAGTGTTTATTGGGAACTCGTGAAATGAAGCTTTAGGTTTTGCCTTTGGTATAGCTTGTTTCAAAAAAACTTTTGGTTGTTCCTTTTGTATATGTGAAATGCCAAACTTGCCAATTGGCGAGTAAGGGCTTGCACTTGTTGTTCTAATGTTACTCTCTCAAATAGGCACTTCGTTACGATCTTCGTTAGGAGGAGGTTGTGCATGATGAACATGGTCTTCATGATCTTCACAATGAATTCTAACAACAGGTACTCGATAATCTCCATCATTTTCAAAAGGTACCTCTTCATTATTCTGTCATCCAGAAGTAGAGGCATGACCTGGGTTTAATATCTCATTAAGAGTGCATGATGAGGTCAGTCCACTTCTTCTTCTCCTCGAACCATGATAGACAATAAGAGAAGGGTCAATTATGGATGGTAACTTGGCCCCTAGTTCCACAACACGCATAATAACCTCATGTTTTTTTTGAAAAATGTAATCATCAAAATGGGCAGGAATGAAGCTCTACATCCATACAAGGAGAATCCTCCTCTCCACCACTATGGTCAACCATGATATTATCATCTAAAAGAGGGTTGTCACCTCCAAATATATCGGATTCTAACTTTCAGGACCCCATTCTCGTAGTAGGCATACTTGAAATAAGAGGTACAACGCAAAATATTTCCACTAAGGTTTACTAAAAAGGGACCCTAGTCAATTTTTTACAGCATAACGGCACTAAGTTGTCACAAAAAAATGGTGACTATAAAATAGCCACAAATCCAATAGGTCAATGTGAACCTAAGAACCAAAGAATAAATAATAACCTACTCTAGCAAGGTAATATATGACACGAGTTATCTAAGAACACCACAATGACATCTAATACTCAAATTTAGTCACAACAAAAAAGTTTACTCCTATGATTCTTTGAGATAGGTTTGAAACAAAATAGTGACAACACAATATCACCAGTTAGGTCAAGTTTGAAACAAACAAGACCTAAATGCTAAGATAATGTTGACGCGATCCTCTAACAAGGTATACTCAAAACCAGTTTCTAAACACTAACAAAGTCTAAGTCTTGTAAAATGGACGATACAAATGTGAGTAGCGTAACAACACTATTTGGACACATAATCAAACTTTGTGAAGAAAGCAAGATTTTAGTATCAAAATGGCGTTATAGCGATGCTAACAAAGTAACCTCAACACTCACAAAACTCAAGACAAATCTAGGATGTAAAAACTATGTCTAAGTATATCAAGGAATTATTATGCGTGCGAGCAACGTAACGATACAATGTAGAGATTTAGGCCAAGTTTCACAATGGAAACAAGACATAAATATCACAATTGTATGGCTATAATGCGGGCATCATAACAACTCAAAAGAAGTCAATGATAAGATCAACCTAACTACAATGATAGTAAGTCTCAATATGGGTTTGTGAGACAAGAGGGGCTACTAGATCGTTGAGTACGTACCATTCACACTTTCAACTCTTGCATTTTGGCATTGCAACCTGGTCATGCAAGAAGACTAAAAAAGTGGTGGACACATTATTTATAGTAGGTATATCTGCGTATATGTTGTTCTTATTTTGTCCCAAAATGGGAAACAAGAAAAACAAAGGTGTAAACCAAGTGGTGGTGAAAAATACTTGGCATAACTTTGGCAGAGTTTTGCCTTGTCTTAGGACAAGTGAAAAACTAGGACAAAGTAACACTAAATATATTTTGTGATGAAATATCATGCGGTTTCAACTTCAAGAGATTCTTTCCCTTGTTCTAAAAATAAGAGTTTGAATCCAACAAATTTGTCACTTTGTGAGAGCTCTCAAGTATAACAACTAAGACAAAATTTGGCTCCAAGCCAACAAGCTTTCCTAGGTGGTTATCTCTCTATGTGTCACAAGTTTACTTTCTGCGAGCTCGGTTTTCCAAGGTTTCCCAAGGAGTATCTCGACTTTACTTTACCCCCTTCTAATACAATGAGCAACTAGTGTGTTTAGTTGTATTATCATTGGGGTCGCAATGGAAATAACTTTGAACTCTAATCTTTCAAGGCATACTAGTCAATTGGGTAGTGTGGAGCACTTTCTTGTTTCATTCACAAGGTTCCCTCTTGTGTGAACTACTTTAGGGTTCCTAGAACCACCCCTTCTTGTGAGCTTAAGGCTTATGCCAAAGGGGTTATGTTCTAGTTTAAAGTGGACAAGCTTTAACTCTTAACCAACCTACAATAAAGTGTTTTGAATAATGGTGTATTTTTTAATCTTTTGGATTAAGTAATTTGGTTTTGACCACTAGTTGGCAACCTATAAGCACACATGAATGTTAGAATTTGGTTTTAAGAGAGCCCTCTCTTTCTTTGACAAGCGTTAGGTCCTTCACACAAATGGTTAGTAGTTCAAAAATATCTACAATAATAGAAAGAAGATTAAATGTTGTTTTTGTTTCTCAAGATCACACTAGGTTCAAGAGAAGACCATACAAAAAAAATAACCAAACTAGATGAAAAATTGTAAATCAACTAACTACCATAAAACATTGTAAAACAAGGTTTATTCCCAATTAATCCAAGTGCTTCTTAATGAAAAGACTAAAATTGACTTTTGGTTCCCAAGATCACACTAGGTGCAAGGGAAGAGCATACACAAATTTTAGCCTTGATTATTTATCAAGTGAAAAATCTCTTAAACTAAAAGATCAAATACATGTCAAAAATGAAATTTTATTCCCTTTAGTATAGCAATGAATGATGATTTTTTCTACTTACTCCAAATTGGAAAAAAAAGTGATGTTTAGAGGTGCTTTATTGGTTCCCAAGATCACACTAAGTGCAAGAGAAGAAGCATACACAACCCTATTCCAAACTCATACAAAGCATGAAACATGAAATCACTCATCAAACCCTAAGCGAATTTTAACAAAACTCATTTATCAAACCCTAAGGAAATTTTGTTAGGAATATAGCTCTAAAATTAAAAAATTGACAAAAACAACAACTAAAAACCTTTGAAAAATTTCAAAAGACCCTAAAAATAGAAAATTGCAATTTTGAACTTTGAAGAAAAATTTACCTTAGTGCACAGGTGCACCTCCTATAGTACATGGAGTTGCACACTTTGATAGCAGCATGGTGCATAGATCTTGAAGTTCACAGGTGCAGGTGCACCTCTATCAAATTTTACACATTTAGTGTTACACAAGTGCGTCACTTTTTTAGACATGCGCAAGCCACACTTTGAAGCACATGTGTAAGTTATAGTATTACATAGGAACACACATCTAAAGTTGCACAGGTGCACACCCAGTAGTGCACAGGTGTACACCTTTCCTGTAGGTGCTCAAAATCATTAGTTTTGAAAAGGAATTTCTTGAAAAAGATCAAGACTATTTGGCCTTTTGAAGAAAATTTTCGACAGCAATTTATCCTCCTTTTTATCGTACAAAGAACATGAAAACACAACTTCTACCGCTAATTTAGTTGAAACAACTATCTAGTTTGAAAATTGATCTATAAAGCTTTGAAAACTACTCTAAAACTTTGAAATTAATCTAAAATCTTGAGAAACTAACCTTAAAAAGCTTGAAATTAATCTAGATATCTTGAAACTAGCACTAGAAAATTTGAAACTAATCTAGAGGAATTTGAAACTAATCTAGAAATCTAGAAATGAAAAAAATTTGAAACTAAGTTAAAAAAGCTTTTAAAAAATGAATGCAAATGGGGTTTTGCTCCCATCGGGCGTGCCAAATGAAAACACCCTAAACTCTACAAAGCTAATAACATGACTAATTAAGGGAGGCTAACACCATTTCCATCCTATAGCCAATGCTTCTAAATCTACGAATGTAACACTAAAGATAGAAGTTTAATGAAATGTTAACTAACATGACTATAATTCAAAATCTAGCTAATCATGCCTACTAATATATTGAATTGCTAAACTAATAAAGACCTGAATAGATCTAAGAGGGCATATCAAATTTGTATTATTGCTACTCCAAAAGAAGGGTGAAATGGCCTCTCCAAATGACTACATGGTCATTTTGGATATCTATCTAATAACTCCATTGAATACTTTGGGCAAGAATTGAGCTTGGTTATAAATCATATTTCTTATATGAGATGCAAATCAAAGCATGCTGTAAAGTTGGAAGGTAGTACTTAGTCTTATTTATAGCTTTTACATTTGAGAAAAACTAGCATTTTGGTGCATGTGGGAATAAAAGTACAAATTAGATTAAAAATTTCTAATCATGATTAAGCTTTACTAATCATAATTAGTGAATTAACAATTGATTAGGATGTGATGAGGCCTAATCAACCACTTAAGGTCAATTATAAGGCTAGGATAAGCTTTTAAAGCTTGCTAAGATGTTGTGGATGGAAATGTGGTGATTTTGAGTGGTTGGAAGAGGGGTTTGAGCCAATAATAGGGTATATTGACCAAAACAAGGGAAAAATAGGCTTATTTAGTTGATAATTGCTAATTGAGTATTTGGAAGAGGATTTTGAATTATAATTCTTTGTAAAGTGGCATCCTGAATGCGAAAGAGGTTAGGCAATCAACAATGTGCTGTTAATTGGCCAAAATGGTAATAAATGTTAGTTAATTAGTGGAAATCACTCATTATAATGGAATTAGGAAGAATGAGAATGATTTGCGTGCATTTGGCAATAAGATTGCAAAAGCGGAACTACATCAGGATCTACCTTGATTCCTTTAGATGAAAAATGATGGCCTAAGCCTATCCCCTGCTCCATTATAAATAAGACATTTTTCATGGTTTAAGGATAATTGATGTTTTTTCACACCTAGAAAGGACTTTGTCTAAATTTTCAATTGTCTCTTGGAATGTTACCCCACAAATAGTGAAGTCATCCATGTAAATCTCAACACAATCATCGCGTGAAATCAATAAAGATTGCTAACATGACTATATCAAAAGTGGTTGGAAGCATTACATAAACCAAAAGGTAATACCCTATAAGACAAATTTTCCCCATGTGTAGGTAAAAGTGGGTTTGTCTTGATCCTTAGGTGTTATTCTTATTTGATTGTAACCATTCAACCCATTTAAGGAATGACAAATACCTTTTCCCAGATAAATTATCTAAGACTTGATCAATGAAAGTTAAAGGAAAATAATCTCGATGAGATGCCTTATTTAACTCCCTTATAATCCACACAAACCCTCCATTTTTCATCCATTTTTAGGAACTGTAACTAATGGATAAACCAACTGGCTATTTGAGATTGGATAAATAAATCCTACTCTAAGAAGTTTTTCAATTTCATTTTTTATAATGTCTCTTAATGCAGGATTTATCATTCTTTGTGGTTGTTTGATTGGCCTGGAATCAATTGTGTAGATGTGATGTGCATACAAATACTGGGGTGAATACCCTTCATGTCACTATATTACCAAGTAAAATATTGATGATGAGAGCATAAGAGTTCAAACAAGGTGTTCTCTTCCTGACTAGTCAGCTAACTATTTACTGCCAATGTTTTCCCTGGGAAAATAGGTAGTTGTTTGGTATTTGGATGGAGAGAATTTACAATAGGATACTCTCTCAATAATGTATTTAATGGGCACCTATAGGGAATTAATCTTTGAATGGCAGTGATATTTTGAAAGATAGACTTCATTCAAGCCTATATTTCTATGAAAAATGGTAGATCATAGGCTGATTGTTTTCATCCATCATGCCATCTCTTATTTCCACTAGTGGTGGCATAGGACTAGTAATCAATCTGGTGCAGGACTTCATGCTCAGGTGCATGACTTATAATCTGTATAGTGTAAGATTCATGGTCACCATCCTAAATATGATCTAAATGTTCTTGAATTATGACCATGGCTAGAGATGAAATGATGTCCTTTAATTCATCTGTATTACCCTTTCAACCATTTTTAATTTTCTGTAGCAAAAGGATTTGCAGCTGGGTAGATGGATAAATTTTTGGAATCATGTCCATTTTTAATCACCATATTTCTAGTTTTGCAATCAATGAGAGCAGCAATAATGGCTATCCAAGGTCGTCCTAATATTAAAGGGCATCTAATCTTTCCTTTTATTTGTTTTGATAACCATTAAGTCTACCGACGTAGTCCCATGAATCAATGGTGATGGTAACATCTTCTATAATCACTTTTGACCTATTTATAGATTGGTCTACCATTTTTAGAACTATTAAGGTTGATTACGGTTCAGGAAGAGATAATGTGGATAAGATATCACGTGGTCATCACATTGATAAAAAATCATAAATAAATTAGGACTTTTGGGATCTAAACATATCCTATACAAGACTGTAATAATAGGAAATCCATGGTCTTTATATTTAAGAGGGGTCATACTCCCTTATAGTATAATAGAACAATTTTCCATCAGCATGGATGGTTTTAGGACTGATTATTTCTTCTTCATGGGAGTCTTAAAAAAGATCTCTTTAATGGTTTTGTTTAATTCTAGAATCTCCTTAAGATCTTGTTATAGAGGAATACCAATACTTAAATTCCTCAGTCCCTGAATCACCTCCCAATATTCCAATCTCTAGACTATATGGGGAGGCCCCCCTATAGATATTTATCTGGGTATATGAGTTATAATGTTATGTTTCTCTAAGAGTCTAGATGGAAAAGGAATATTCAGTGTTTAATTAGGGTGTTTCTTCAACATCATGAATGGTCTGCATTTCTTCTATATTTTCCTTATCTTCATGAATTTCTTCTATAACAGGGGGTGAAGGTTTTTAGGTAACTTTCCCTGAACGTAACATGATGTTTCTACAATCGATAGAGTTCATTATGGCATTTTTATCTAATTCCACAATGTATGTCGAGTTACTATACCTCACATTTTTAGGGTTCACCATAATTTGAGTTGGAATCTGTGGATGAGTAGGTTGTTTGGATGGGGTAGCATTTGTAAGCCCAGTCAACAAAGAACTTGTTGACCTTGGGGTCTTATTTAGTTCTAATATTGTTGCCCTTGATCATTGAGGTACATTCCATTTTTGTTGGAATAAAGGATTAAATTGTTGAAATGAATAGAATGTTTGGGTTTAGAGTCCAGAATTGTTAATAATAACTTGGTCGATGCATTCCATTGAGGAATCCATGTGTGTAATGGGACTTGTTGAGCCCAAGGCTGGGGGTATAGATATGGTGCATTCCATTGGGTTGGGACCCATTATGTTTTTGGTGCGTAGGACTAATTATGATTCTATTGAAAATCCCCTCTCTTACCTTTGAGCCATATAGTTTAACTCAGCTTCATCTTGTGTGTTTTGTTTTAGATGGTTATTGAACAAGGGAAGTAATCCACATTGGTTTGTGGGACTCTTTCATATCACAAACAAGATAGATGTCTATCTTGTCTAAGGGACAGTCCTTAAGCCCATGTTTGTTCCTACAACTTGGATAGTACATGGACAAATGCTATGTGTTCCTTGAATTTCTCCCTATCTATAGTTGTATTGAAGTTGAACTACGACGTCTGTTCTCAAATTTGTAATCTCTTCTCTTAGTTTAGATATATCGCCATTGGCCATTTTTGCCTTTTTGTCTATGAAGGTTGCGGTGAATTCAGGAGTAATTCCTATAGAGCTCAATGATGTCATATGAATTATAATTTGTTCATGTTTCCTTTGCCCATAATATTGAAGGCTTCCTATGTTTCTTCATCTAATCCCTCGAGGAATAAATTTTTAAGAAGATTAATATCTAAACTAGTACCACATATCTTGTGAAGGAATAGGAACTGATCGAGATAATATTCCATGCTCTCATCCTCCTTTTGTTTGATTCCTAAAGATTCCTTCCCTTTTGTCCCTGACTCTGCAGTAGTCTTGGTACTTTATCGAAGAAAACTTGTTTCCATCTCTTGCCAACTATGGATAGAGTTAGGGGTTAATCCCATGAACCATTTCATAGTTATATCCTTTAAGGTCGAGGGAAATAACTTGACGATTCTATGTATTTGAGGTATAATCATAAGTTTGGCACAAGAATTTGAAATCAAATAAGAATGGATCCGTATCTTATAATATTAATCCCTTGAAGGTTGGTAAAATTGAAGGAGATACATTCTTCATAGGAGCTTGATAATTGGGATCCAATTATATGGGATAGGTGAATGTCCTTCCAAGAGGAGGATTACCATTATCTGCACCATAGGGGCTATGCTACTTCATCAAATATCCTTTCTTGGTAAAAAAATTATTCCATAGGATAGTTTTGAGGGTGAGTTTTACTAATTAATTCTATTAAATCTACCTCTATGATATCTAGGTCTAAAAATTAAATCCTATCATACTGAGGAAAAATTCCATAACTACCAGTACTTCCTTGACTGTATGTGTTCCACATACTCCGAATCACAAAAGATTCATTTTTGTCACTACAAGGTCTTATTACTTAAAAAGAAAGAGTCATGGAAATAAAATTTCTAAATGGAAACTTAGCAGGGAATCAGGAAACACTTCTAGTTAATACCTTAGTCTTTAATAACACCTTGAGAATTCCTCGGACACGATCACCAAATAGTGATGAGTGTAATTGGTACTGCATAATTTAGTTATTTTATGTTTTTCAGTTTAGGGCAGATGTCCATGGATATTTGCAACAAAGGGGACAGTCAAAATTATTCCCAATACTTATTTATTAATGAAGTTGACAAAAATGCTATACTAAGTGACATAAACAAATGAAGCTAGTTGGTAACAAAATATTACTGAATGCATAATTAAAGGTACTGAAAATAATGCAATGCTGATAATTCAAATTAATGTGAAATCACATAAAGGAAATGAATAATGAAATTATCCCTCTCACGTTAGGGAGGACTGGCTCTTGCTCCTTCCCTTTGATCCAGATTCAATGTTGCAATTCACACAAGTAGATTTTTCCCTTGAATCCACACTTTATTGATTGAAAGATAATTTCCTTTATATGATCAATCGAATTAGAATTCTTTAATCCTAATAACACTTTCTCTTTTATATTCAGAGTAGATCCTAGTCTCTTTAAAAGAGGAATAATTATTTGAAACTAAATTACAACTATTTAAATGGAAGATGCCTACAACAACACTAATTGTCTTAATGAAGTTACAACCATGGAAGGATTAATCTATGCCATATTCTGGATTGAGTTCATCATGTTAACCGTACAGATGATGCCCATAATTGAATTCTTAATTGAGAAATTCAATTGGCATGTCAGATGATATTGCATAGATCCTGAAGTGATTGCTTATAATAATGATGATTATAAGTCCATAAGAGTGTTTGTTTTTCTATTCCATGTCTTTGGGAAACTGAAGTTAATATTGTGATTTCATGGAACTCATAATCTACATGAAGGTTGAGGTAGTATTACACATTACATGTCTCATCATCATTGTGTTAAATGATGTGCCAGCTACATCAATTCATTGCTTCAATCATCCTGAGTCTATTTGTCTCTTTTGCAGCGAGTTCCTCACTTCAAATGAGTCTGAATTAATGACTCTGGGAACACGAGCCTTGCGCTCCATAGACGAGTCCTTACACTAATGCAAGAGGCAAGTCCTGTGCTTATATAAGGTGAGTCATGCACTGGTGTATAGGCGATTCATGCACTGATTCCGTAGTTAAGCCTTCTATCATGACTTTAAGATATGACTTTTCCAAAAACATTGTTTATACTCATAAAGGTTCACTTGAACCATATTTGAAGAAGCAAAAAAATGATGAAAATAACAAGGATATGTACTGTCTACCCACCTCGCTGAAAATATCTCGGGCATACCCTACTCATCCTGTGGCCCACTGAGTGGCCTCAATATCGCAATGTGCTCATATGCCCATACGTGCAATAATGTTCTGGCTCCTGGTCCATGTCCATGATCCTCCTTGGTAAATGTATACAAATATCTATACAAATGGGCCGATACATACAAATTTCCCATGAATATATAGTCCCATGCTCCCTATACTTCGACAAATATCATGCATCTTATACAATATACCAACACGACCACCCTTTCCTTCCAAAACATAGTTAAATTATTAACTACAAAATGATAATATTATACATCGTGTGAAATGATGTCATGACCAAACAGGGTTTCACATAGGATAAAAGCTGGCAAAACAGGGGCTCATCACTACCCATCGAGTTGTAAATATATTTGGCCGACCCCAATTTTCCCTCAGCCCACTCAATAATCGCACTATAACAATATGCTCATATACCCACACATGCAATAAAGTAGCGACTCTTATACCACCACCATGTTCTTCATGTGTAAAATGATATAAATCCTTGTATAAGTATGCCAACACACACTAACCCCATGCATATCACATGTCATGCTCCTCAATACTCTGAAAAATGTCATACATCTTATATGAAACAAATACCTCACCTCCATCCATTGCTACTCTAGATGTTATTATCACTACAATAAACTTTCATAATCATGGAATACATGATCTAACAATGTCATCTAACATGATCAATGACTCAGCACATGCCCGTGACCTTACAAAATGATTCCTCGCAGCCCTCTGCTTCCTCTATGTATCTTCTAAGACCATCACCTGTACTCTCTCTCCCACAAATGGTAACCAAAGAATCCTATATACATCGTCCAATGTCACCATCATCTCACCGGTGTGTAACCAAAATGTGCAAGTATCTACACACCACCTCTCATATAATGTCATTATCAGATGCATATTATGGGGTATCTCCCCCAATCTATCAATGTTTTGTAGGCTGACAAGGTCCAAAACATACCATTCCTCCTCCTCTAAGCCCAATGTAAGCAATGTAGATAAATGTATACCTCCACGGAACTCCCTCGAGTGTATATCTCACTCTACAACAAAAACAAGGCATCAAACACACTATTAGTAATACCAATACAACAAAAACTCAATATAAAAGCTCCTAAATCTACTTGGACATGAGTGTCCAACTCTCTGGACACTAGCGTCCATAATTGGGACACTAGTGCCTAGATCCGTGTTCTTCTATCCAAATGACAGAACCGACCTAGCCAACACCGTCTTAGATAGAAACGCCTAAAAAGATGAAAAATTACAAAAATACAAAAATTTCCTTAAAATCTACCTATATATGCCTAATATAATATGTAAAATATGTCACTTGCGAATGTATTTGTCGTTCATGTAGAAATGACCTCTATCACCCTGTCGAACCTAGTTGGGATGGTCTCTCATGCACGTGGAATTTTTCTCACTCAAAGCTCAAATCACAATTCTCAACTTTACAAATGAAGTACCTTTTAACTTTTCCACCTTACTATTTATAGTAATATCTTATTACCAATAGTCATTATAGTTTATTTACTATGATTTACAACTAATTCCTATTTACTATTTCTTCCATATATTTAGTATTGGTTATCCATTTTTCATGTCGTTTGTGAAATTGGCACCATATTTTTGATATATTACGTACCAAATATTTCCTAGCATGCCTCCTTAGGATTGACACTGCAATATTCTAATATTACACTCCTTTCTATATTACTCTTGTATTGACTACACATTTATCCCCAAGACAATTTATCCCATTTCTTTCGGCTCAAGGCTTGACGTTTGGCCTCTCCCCTCTTCACCAAAAGAGGGAAAATATTCAAGGTATCCTATTACCCCTCCTTTTGACAATCCAAGAATTTTTTTCAAATACAATACGTAATCATCCTATATTCCAAGAAGACATAGAAAATTTTCAAATCATGCGAAGGTTATGTTCTAAAATGCAAATTTTCAAGTAGTAATGAATCCACATTTTCATTGATTCTAACAAAATTTCCCTCAAATGACCTAATATGGGAGAAAATCAATCCTTGAAAGTAGTTTCAAATACAATCAAGTTCAAGCAAATACTATTTTACAAATCAATACTAGTAGTTTCAAATTCTATTCCAAGTATCAATTTTTCCTCCTAGATGACCTAACTCGAGAGCCAGTCCAATATATATTAGACACCGTTGTTTCAATTTACCAAGTAGTTGCACACACCCTTACATCGTAAAATGGGGGCAATGAGACATCATTTCCTTTCATATAATGTTTTATGGGATTTTTTATACATATTAGGCAAGTTGCAAAATAGGTTCATTAGGGATAATTTTATTGAAAAGGTGATTTTTTCTGAGTAGGTCAGTGTCTTGTTCGCCTAAAATTTATAGTCTATTTGTTTAGGGTTCGGCTTTGCCTACATTTGAAAACATTTCCTATAAAAATGTAAGTGTTTCACCAGGTAGTATACTACCGACAGTACCTTACCAATACTATGAACTAGCATAATCTGAGCACCAGAGCACAATGCATATTTGTTTATTTTTTAGTAGTTAGCTGTCAGGAAACAGGTGCTATTTGTTGACGAGCAAAAAGTAATATTTTATGACACACGACAGAGGTTTTCTGGGGATGGATGATAAGGGGATCTTGTTGATGCATGACAAGGGTTTGTGTGTTGATGGTCGACACTAATCTTTTCGACACATGACTACACTATTATTGACGCACAATAGAGTTTTTCTCTAATCCGAGACAATGATATATTGTTGATGTGTGACAACTTATTGTATTTTTTGACACATGAAAAAGTTTTTATGTGACGACATGCGACAAGGAGATATTGTTGGTGTTTACACTAGGGTTTACTTGTTGATGCCCGTGAAATTGTTCTTGTATGGTGCACAACTGACGTTGTACTTTATTTTATGATGAATGAAAGCATTTTCTGCTTATGTGTGACAACTCATATTTCAACTGATGTGTGACCCAACTATTGTTGACATAAGACAATTATCTTGTTGATGAAAAACACAAGTCCTTCTCTGATGTCTCATAACACATTCCTTACTTGTTAACACGCAAAAAACTTACTATTGACAGACGATGTTGTTGTTGTTTGCACACGACTCAGACCTATTGACATAAAAAAAACATTTCAACTTATCCGTTTAGAATAATGGAAGGTGCTAGTGCTCATAATGAGAAGACCCAAAAATTAACTAAGAAATCTCAAAAGTCATTATTCAAGTATTTTTGAAACTTTTCTACTACAAGATACCACAACCACTGGCACCCATATAGCTTCCACTAGAATGAATCAGATTGTAGACTATGTGGAAGGTAATATTGAGGTGGACATGCATTCTGCACAGTATTAACCAAATGACCACCTATGATGATACCTTGTTAGATCTTAAATATATACCTTTTGAGATGTCAGATCCTGAAGATATTCTTCCTATTGGGGTGAAACCACTAGTGTATCAAGATATTGCACATAAAAAGACTCAGAAAAATGGAACACAAAAATCTAAATTCAAATTGTGGTTTATGAAAGAGGAAACCAGGTGATTGTGATAATGCTCAAAATTCTACTAAAAAAGTAAAACATTGAAAACAAACAAGAATATGTGGACAATTGAGAGGACATCCAAGTTTGATTGGGCCATGCCAAATTTCTATTTATTGAACCTATACAACCTTGTAATTCAAGAAGAGATCCCATTTGAATGTACATGTACAATATGTACGTGGAAATTGGGAAGGAAGAAAAAAAATGCAAGTGATGCTGGACACTATAGAAAAACATTGTGAAAAAACAATATTTGACTGTAACGGGGGAGGATGGCCAGAAAATCAAAACACATAGGTGGAAAACTAAAAAAGAATGCATGTGTGTTAAATATGTATAGCATAGTATGAAGAAGAGAAGAAAAAACACAAACATCTCATGGAAAAGGGAGGAACGATCACATCGCAAATTGGTAAGATGAATCAATCAAATCTGCATGCAAAACTCATACAGTTCTCTACTTTATTTCACATACTAAAGAAAGGAAGACCGATTTCAAATTTCCTTGATTTCAAATTTTTGTATCAATATAATGGAATGCCCAATGTTTCTCAGTCTCATTGGTCTGATAGTAGTGCTTGGGAAATGGAAAAATTCCTTTCAATGATAGAGAACAAAGATTTGAAAGAGAATGTAAAAAAAGAAAAGTTTATATCTCTTTCAATTGATGAAGTGACAATAGTCGAAAACACTACATGGGTATGTATTCACATCTATACTTTATAAAATCATATAAGGACACCTCGTATACTGGGTGTTATGAAAATAGTTGAAAACTATAATGCCAAAAACCTACATAAAATAGATGTTTCTCATTTGAAATATATTTCTGGAACCACCTAATTATGAAATTACTACAAAGTTAGTATGCATTGGAGAAGATGTTACATCAGTCATGCAGGGTCACCGAATAGGGATTTGTGTTAGATTACAAACAACGATGGCGCCTTATATGCTAGCAATTCATTGTATGGCTCACAGAATGAATTTAGCTTATAACATTGTAAGAAAATACAAAAATGTTGCTAAAGTATAAGAGCTTATAACATAACTTCATGACTAAATGGGAAGCAACCCAAAGTGATTTCTTGAGTTCCAGAAATTCGCAATTGGAATTACAGATGGAAAAAAACTTCTGAAGGATGTTGAGACGAGATAGATTTCTTTGTATGAACCTACATGTAGACTTCATGAGGATTATCCTTTGTTGGTTGGTTTCATGCACAAATATCATTATAAAGTTGACAATGTGAGTGACTTGTTGTTCTATTTAAATTATTTGGAGACATTTCTTACTTTGGTTGGTATTATTCCAATGTTGCAAGAGATCAATACAATGATGAAGCATGCAAAGGGGAGATTATTCGTATATTATGGATTTTATACTGATGATAAAAATGGTATGTCAGAGTCTTGATAGCTTGTACTATTCCTAAGATAGTTTTGATACACCTTTTTTCAAGAATTGAAAATCTTTATTAGATCTTAAGAATCCAAGTAACTATTTGAGATTTAATCTCCATGATCACCTCTGCATCAATGTTAATGGGAGGGACATACAACTGCAAATTTTTACAAAAACATCAAGATATTACAGGATACGGGTGAAGAGAAGATGTCCCTGTGAGACGTAATCTCTTTGATTCTGTTATAGTTGAAATCCCAAGAATAAAGCTTAAATTTTTTTCAGAATCCTTATCATCAGAAATTAGAGAACGTTTCTCCAAAGATAAAATTCTTGAAGTAATGAGTGTGATGAATCCTAATTTTATGAATACTGAAGATGCTTGTGCAGAATTTGTAAGAAAGCATTTCCATTAATATGTGGGTACCTAATGTAACATTTCACAAAGACTTCAGAGGTTAAGGGTATGGAAATCAAAGGTATATTTAATGTTGATTTATTAAAGTCTCAATCAATAAATTTTGTAACAACAATGAGGAACTAATATAAAAATTTAGATGAACCTTCTAAGAGTGGTGTTGTTACAAGGCTCTAACGAGGAATCTATCAAAGTATTTTCTAATAAGTAGACATCAGTGAATATTTGAGATTATATGAGTTATGCCAAACAATGATTTTGGGGTCTGTGGAGGACGAAAGGGTTTTCACTAGCACTTTATAATGTAGAAAATCAAAACTAAGAAACATGTT
Organism: Taxus chinensis; assembly: GCA_019776745.2. Classification (NCBI taxonomy): domain Eukaryota; kingdom Viridiplantae; phylum Streptophyta; class Pinopsida; order Cupressales; family Taxaceae; genus Taxus; species Taxus chinensis. Next base: position 735,466,494 of record CM034152.1, on the reverse strand, counting down.
AAATAAAAATATGGAAAGTTGCATAAAGTCTTATGTTTCTCCCTCTCTACTCCATGGAAACGTTTCCTTTCAAGAGAGAAATTTTGCATTGGAATTCCCTTTCCAAAATAAGAGGTTTAAATAATATAGATATACGTATAACTATTCCCAATAATGAGACTTAAATTGGTGCATTGTCACACTCTATAGAAGATAACATCGACTTTGAAGAAGCTATTGATAATGGATTGTTTCAGATTTAAATATGTATTCCTTGAACTTACTTTTAATATTTTATCTGAATATATTTTAACTGTGGTTATTTATTCCCCTTTCATATTAACTCTACAGATGCAAATATTGAATGAGGATTTTTATCATATGTTTATTCAACTCTTATGTTATTATTAAAGGATGTTACAAGTATATTGTGTATTTAAACATTTATTGTAAATACAATTACTTATAAAAAATTTGTATTACCCCTTACTATTATTGGATTTTTCAAATAACAATTTATGTTTTAAAAATTGGTTTGTTACATGCATTTTTCAAATGTACTAATTAGTGTAAGGCTCTTCAGATTCAGATCTACATATTCTTCCACTAAAGTTATACTCTTAGGAAAACTTCCAGAATTCTATTGTCCAAATTGTACATGTTATCATTTGCATTTTCTTTAATCTATTTTGTTTCTTCCTCAATCCACTCAATCATTATTTCATCATTTTTCTTGAAAGGTGGGTTGACATACATCTGAGGAAGCTCTCATTTTTCATAACTGACAATGTTAGGAAACTCACTCATATTTATACTAATCCATTTTTCACGTGTATTTTTCTTAAACTAGCAAAGATCTTCTAGCATGCTACAAAGGATGATTTCTCATTATCCTTCCATATGAAGTTTGTCATAGGGACTATCTAAAAGTTTACAAGGAGGTATCTTAAACCCTATCATTGACATTGCTTGAGTTTTTACAATGAGACTCGAATTGGTGTTCGTCACACTGTATAGAAGAGATTTACATCAAATTTGAAGAAGCTTTATTGATAAAAGATTGTTTCATCTTTAAAAAGATATCTCCTTGACCTTATCTTGTATTGTTTTTTCACCTTACATTTTAACTGTGGTTATTTATTCAACTTCATATTAAATCTTAC